>JAQFVV010012703.1:0-47500 GCA_028023455.1 Epiperipatus broadwayi
AAATAGTCATCCCATTATAATATATATATATATATATGTTTAAAAGCCAGTCAACAATTAGATAATACCAATATCAATAACAATCATAAATTTCAAACTGTTGTCAAAGCAACCTACTTTTAACAATAAAGGTGGAATCCCACCTTTATAAATGGTCTAATTTATTTATATAGACACTAAAGTTAATTTATTTAAATTATAAATAAATGGGAAATATTCACTAGTTTATAGTCACTTGTCCGTATTATTATTTTTATGCTATATCTAATGACAAGACCCATTGATATACAGTTATGTGACACACAAATATAGCAATTGACACAGTTCAACAAATATTAACATATTGAAAATTATACATATGAAATCATAACAACTCTAAATTGTTTAACTGATCACAATATCAAGAGAAAATATGGAAGAGTTTCATTCATATGAAATAATAGAATAACCACTTTATAAAATTCATAGAGAAAGTATCACATGGCAAATAAATTGGGAAAAGTAAAAAAAACCACCATTTGACTCTGCTTTCCATTCCCAGAAATAAAACAAATTGTGAAACATCTATTAGATCAATAAAACTGGAAAATGTTACATATTAAAAATTAAATGTTACTTTTTAATTACCTTACTGTAAAATTGACTAAACATATATCATGCTTTTATTTTTAGAATAATAGCCTCTGATGAAAATATTTGTGATTGGGCATTGTACAAATTTAAAAAGATTGTGTTTATATGACTGTTTAAAAAACTTTGTTACAATACTTATTATGGTCCATGAAAAGAAGAATTCATGAACAATTATTGGCTGTCATTGATGTAATATATAAAAAAACAATTAAAATGGGTCTTACCCACAAAACAGTGTCTGACTAATCAAAATATTTTCAGATTGATACAGTACTTGAGTTAGGTTAAAGACCATATTTAAAACCAAGAAAAAACAGAAATAACCAGAAAATACAAATAGATGATGGGAAAATGACTAGATGCTGTTATTCTTAAAATTTGGGATATATAGTTAAATTTTGCAAATAACAAAAGCACATTGTATTTATTGTGGGCACATAGATCCTCTAGCAATGCTTTGTAAAAAGAATCAGAAAAAAGTAAAAAATTATCAATACCCAAAATGAAGTAAAAAAGTATTCACATGTAGATATCAAAAGTGTGAATATTTTACATAGTGACCAAACAATGTTACCCACTAAAATGTTTGGTCTACTGCTATGCATGAAATTTGACAGTTTTTCTATGGTTATCATACATTATTATGCAAAATCAAGGTTGATGAACTCTTGATTAGTAAAAGCAAACTGTATATCAAAATGGTTGTAACAATGTAGATAATATTCATATGTTAAGAGACGTTACAAAAAGAGCACTGTTTATCACTTGTGACTAATTTTTATTTGTAGTCTATGAAAAGCTATTTGGGTTTATAATTATTTTCTTATGAGTTATTGTTTTGGAATATTAAGATGAATTATTTTATCTTTAAATTGTGAATAATATTCATTAAAATGCAGCATGAGTTTTTAAAATAATAGTTGGATGATTCGATATTGGAATAACTTTTACAGCTTTTTTATGTAAAGACTTTGACATTGTAAAATGTAAATCAATGAAATAAATATAGACATAACTTTAGTTATTTAATTTTTCTGTTCACTTCATTGGTCAGATTGTAATGCATATGAAAATATAAGATACAAGTTGTAGAATCCAGCTCTATGGAGTATGTTAATTGAAATAATTTATTATTAAAAGAAAGTCATTTATTTTTACAAGGATTAATTGTGATGAATTTATTATATGAATAATATAAAATTTGAACATTTAACAGTAAACCATCAGAGATACCATATACCACATACTTAAATATAAATAAATGCATATTATAACTAACAATGAAAGACCTAAGATGAATCATTTAAATGAGGGAACAAACATTCATTACTGATATCACTGAAATTATAAAATCACTAATATGTTTCTTCATGATGATAAAAATATTATAACAGAGAGAAGAAAAAAAATTAAAACGGATACCAATAGATTATAAAAGTGGAAAAAATCGCCATGCCAACTCGAATTAGGTGAAATATTGAAGTTTCATATAGGAAAAAATGGATTATATTTGTGAGATTTTAATAATAAATTAATAATTAATATTGAAATGATATTACACCATTAATATATATATATATACACACACACACATACACAGTAAAAGTAGAAAAATCTTTCTTATTTCCTATCTCTGTTGGTTTGTTCTTATAAAATCTGAAAAAAAAAGATATTCAATTTTTGTTAAGATAACATTAGAAATATTTAATTGTCACACATTTATGAAAGAGTGAGAAATCTAAAGAAATTAGAAAATGATGTGTGAATATTTATTTTTTAATACTTAATAATCTGACAATGCTTCATATTATTACAGTCTCTACATTTTGGAATAATTATTGTGAAAAGAGTCATAAGTGTTATAAACATTTTCACAAAGAATAATTCTATTTAGATCATATTTAACTTCCTTCTGTTCATTGTTTGACTGCTAATTATATTTATAGAAAGTATATGGACTTTACAAATATAATTAATGAAGTGAATCTTTAAAAAAATTTGGCAATATCACTAGTTACAAGTATATACATTTAAACACACGAAAAAAAGCAAGATAATTTAAATTATGATAATTTTATTGAATATAAGGTTGTAAATAAATGAATATATTTTATTGTTTATTGTAAAAGAAAGTACAATTAAGGGAATAATGCCAATGCTCAAAGCATTAATAATTCAACATGTGCTGTTGGTATAAATATATAAAAAACAAATTTTGACATATGAATTTAATTAAAATTTAAAAAATTTAAAAAAATAAGTTATTTAACAAAAGCCTTTTCATGTTGGTAGATTATATACTTATTTAGTAATATCGATAATTTTTTGAAAGTTTATCCATATTAATTTATTTATAAATATTTATAATAATTTAAATGCTATAAAATCATTATTATTTTAATATTTTTAATAAATGCCTTTATTGAAGTTGAAAAATCAATTTATTTCTTTGTTTCTTTGCTATGTTTTGATGTTTTTTTAAGTTAGAATGAATTTCTTAAATTGAGTTTTAATATATTTAAATTCAATAGAATTGCTTGAAATCTGGTATATAACTAAGTAAAACCAGCCTAATAAATATAAAACACTCATTATTTCAATAAATCACTTAGTTTTATAAATATGACAGAAGGCAAGTAAATATTAAAAATATTTAATAACTTTATGTATCACAATTAAAAATTATTCTTAGAATTTTTACATGTTATAATAATTTTTTCTTTTAATTTAATAACATTTTTTTAACATTTTGATATTTTTTTAGCTAAAAGTAAAACTGTCAAAGTATAACAAGGTAGTTGTTTATAAAAAAATGTCCAAAACTTTAAATAGACAAGTTACTGATTTCTTATATATATATATATATATATATATATATATATATATATATATATATATATATATATATATATATATATATATATATATATATATATATATATATATATATATATATATCAAACATCTAATAAATTCAAATGTTAAGAGATTATCATTTACATCTTTTGTTAAGTAGTGATAGGCATTGGAAAGATTTTCCTATATATTTGTGTTTGAGAGTTTTGACAATTAAAAATGATTTATGTTTAGTATGTCTTTGTGTAATTATACTAAACATGTTTGTTTAGGAGCTGTTTAAAGATCATTACTTATGTAATTTTATGCTTTCTGTCTCAATTAGTTCATGTTTTAATATTAAATATTTTTGCAACCTATAGTTCAAAGAGAGCTGTTTGAAATATGGACCTTAAATATGTATTTCACAAAGAGCATAGCTGAAAATTTTTTAATGTTTGAGGTGATTAGATATTTGATAATTTATTTCAGATAGCAATATGCCATAAAATATTTTTATACATAAATATGTACACATACCAAATATGATATATACATAAAGAGTATATATTCTAACCTAATAAAATGATGCCTAACCATCATATGTCATGCTTTTATGTTGAGGCACCATGTATAATCTTTAAAAATGAAGTAATATCACTTATTTTAAACCTTAATAACAGTTGATTAAAATTTTAAGATTATACTATTATTGTAATATTTTATTTAGAATAATCTGTCAATTTAAAAATATGATGCTGAATTAAAAGAATATAGCGTAACTACACAAACTATAGCTAGGCAAAGTGGATAGCACACTTGATTATGGTAAATATTATTATCTTTATTTTATTTTATTTTTTTAAAATAACATCAATATTATGCACAAATAATATTAAATGAAGCCAAGTGCCAAAGGCACTGGGTTACAACTCTTCTTCAGTTACAAATAAAATAAATCATGAATTCTTAGCATTTAATATAGCATTTCAAAATCAAAACACTTTAACTATCTCATCAGTTAACAATACTAGAATCTTGAAAGACTCAATTTTGTTTTGGATATGGTAGTAGGCTTCAGGCATTATAGGTATACTCCTAAGTTTAAATCTCTTTTGCTTCTACTCATTTCCCTACTATAATAATAATTGTCAACAGAATTTCAAGTTCCTTTTGGTTATCACATTTAAATTTTATTTTTGCTTTCTTTACATTCTGGTATTTATTAAGTTTTTTCTAATAACTTTCATCACTAACTTGAGCTTAACTTTAGCTATATCTAGGACTCTTACTGAATTACTATTTTCTTTAAAGACATTTTCAAATAATATATCTGTGATCACTTTAAGATTAACTTTAGTTTATCAAATCAAAACTTCTTATAAGACAATTCATTGGATTTATCTTTTCACTATTAATTTTAAATTTTACTCCAGTACTACCTATCTTTTTATTCTTACTATCTATTTCATTAAGATAATATATCTTAATGTTCTCTTCACATCCAAATTTTAATTTTACTTTAGCTTTACTATCATTTCTATTTCGATCAGATTCTCCATTCATGAATCTTAGATTAGAGATGAAATTATAAACTATCTTTGAATACTAACACTTAGTAAAAATTAATTTTTGGACTCATATTTAAATATTAAAGAGTGTGTTTCAAACTTCAATTTCTTAATTAGTTTTTTAATTTGTTACTCATAATATCTATGACTTTTAGAAATTCATTCTCCAAAACTTCTAAAATTTTCATATCTAAAGGAATTGACTTTGCCTTGAAAGATTTATCATCTCTCACATTTCTAGTAATGAATATTCAACAGGTTCTACCTGCCTTTCTAAACTGCTCAATATGCTGCTCAAGCTGCTTAATAGATTCATCTTTGTCCTTTTTAAATTTATCTTCCAACCTTTGATATATATTACCCTCACACTGGACCATCATCTCTCCTATCTCAACTCTAAGCTCACTAGATAATACATGTACTTCACTCTTTATTATATCATTGAAATTTTCTACTTTCCCAATAACTTGGGTTAACTCAGACCCTAGATTTTGATTAATCTCATGTTGGGCTAACTCATGGTTTTTTAATTTAACTGTTAAACTTGTAACCTGGCTCTGGAATTCTTTAAAATCTTTACTAGGTTCTAGATAATACTTTTAACTTAATTTTTCAACTTACCGAATTCACTTTAAACATTATTTAATTCTTCTTTAAAAGATTCAAATCTGTCCCGAACACCTCTTTGAAACTCTAATGCTTCTTTTTGAAAATTTGTCATTTCCTGTACCCCATTAACTAGTACATTGTATTGATTTTTATAATCCTGCTGGACCATTTGTATCATACTGTTTGACCTTTCAAAATTTATTCTCTCTTCTTGAATTTTTATTTCCAATTTTTCAGAGGCCAATTTTGAATGTTCTACATGATTTCTTAGACTTTCTTTTATCTCCTGTACCTGATTTTGAGAAATCTTTTTTATCTCCTGCATTTGACTTTCCAATTTAATATCTAAATTTTGCATCTGATCTTTAATTTCTTGTGTCTGATTTTGCATCTGACTTTCTAATTTACTTTCTAAATTTTTCAATAAATTTTGCAATATCTTTACAGTTGACTGATCTAGCTCATCTCCAGGTCTATTCTTTGTTACTTTGGTTTTTTCTGGGTTAACTATACCCATATCTACCTTCTCTTTTTTTAATTATACACTGAGATATGGAGTTTGCATATCAGATGATTGTAGCTCTTGGGACCTCCCAAATCCTTATCAATATTAGAATCATCCATATTAGCACTAAATGTAAACTTCTAAACAATATTTAATAGTACCAAAATATTAACAAGATATCCTGCCTCTATGTCTCCTCCAATCAAAACAATCTACATTACAAGACTATGCCTCTACATAGAATACCTATAAATTTAAATCATTAACTACTATAATGTGATTTTTTTCTATATGCTTCTTGGTCCACAGAAATCTCTTCAAATAATAATTAACATAACATAAGCATCAACATAACAATAAGATAAAGCAGATCACAGTAAATAATAAAAATCATTAACCTGTTTTCTGGAATTGCTTATAGACTGCAACATCATAAACTAACAATTTAAAATTCTCTTAGGGTTGCAAAATATCAGATCATATAATAAATATTCACATAAATGCTTATGACTTAAGAAACAATTTATTATTGGCAAACATTTTTAATTAATGAATAATTAATTTATTCAAGTGCAAATAATATTGACTCCAATCGACATCTATTAAATTTATTGTGGCTGGCTATAGCCATCAATGGCCCCTATAGTTGGGTGACCATTTTCTAACCTAATAAAACAATGCCTAACAACCATATGTCATGCTCCTAAGTTGAGGCACCATTTATAATCTTTAAAAATGAAGTAATATAATCACTTATTTAAAACCTTAATAACAGTTGATTAAAATTTTAAGATTATATTAGCTTGCTATTACTGCAACATTTTATTTAGAATAATCTGTCAATTTAAAAATATGATACTCCATTAGAAAAATATAGAGTAAACTACACAAACTATAATTAGACAAAGTGGATAGCACACTTGATTATGTTAAATATTATTATTTTTATCTTATTTTATTTTTAAAATAACATCGATATTATGCACAAATAGTATTAAATAAATACAAGTGCCAAAAGCATTGGGTTGCAATATATATTTACTTACTGCAGAAATATATATATAATGTATGTGTGAAATTGATTTAAAGTAATCAGTGATATTTACTTTTGATATTGTTTTGGTAAGCATTTTTTAAATAAATAAAAAATAAAAAACTTCTAATCAAAATAAAAATGTTAAACACTTTTTACTTAAAAAATATTATTAATCATTCATGTACACATATATTGAAACAGTATGTTTTGATCCCTTACCATTTCACCTCAACTCTTGAATACTAACTTTATCTGTGCTGTGTTTAAACCTAATTAAAATAACTAAATAAAAGTATTGTCATGACTATGTGCATTACATTATATATGTTCATGTGAACAGATGCTGTTAATACCAATTATATTAAATATTACAATGGATTAATTTGGGTTTGCTATTAAAAATATTTATATTATAGATTTAATTATGTAAAGTCAATTTATTAATTTTTTTATTATATATTCATATATAGATGTATAATCCACCCTATATAGTGATGGCATGATTTAGTTTTGTTAAAAGTTTTAGCTATTGTCGATTAAAGGTAAATAGTTGTAAATAAATTTGCATTAAGCTGCTGCACTTGCAAGGAAGTCAGTTTAAAGTTAGCAAATTTTGTACATTAATTTGTTTACAACAAAACTGTTATACAAATAAAGATACTGGACTGGCACTATGAAGATTACTGTGGGGCTGGGGGGTCGAATGCCTTGAAAAATTGAACAAAAGTTTAAAATCAATTTTTAAATGTGAAATTTTAATGTAACTTGTAACACTAATGGTTTCTCAAGTGAAATAAATTCTCAACAAGTGATTGAGATGAATATGTATAAATGTATAAATAGGCAATATTTTGAGCTTGTAAAACTCACACCAATATTTTAAGAACAGATTGCCACCAGAATTTACACTACTTGAAATTTTGATGTCTGGATAAAGAAGACAGAGTTTTGATGCTTCTCTATGGTTGAATGGCAAGTTGTTATTGCCATACAATGCACCTAATAGCTGGAGCAACACAGAGATGAAATTCTCCAAAAACAGCCTACCACCAAAAAAATATGATGCCATGAAATGTTTTAAAAAAGATTACCATCATACCTGAAGTCCAAGTGCCTACATTTCCGGCTGAAATGAAGAATTGGTAATATAAATCCAGAACTTCAGAGCTCTGAATCAATTGATATTTATTATTCAATTTCTTAATTTAAACACTAGCTAAATGTAACTTAAAGAAACATTTGAATGTTCAATTTAATGTTAACTTTAAACTTGGTCTAAATTAATTAATCTTTAACAATGTAACTTGCCTACCTACATAAATAATTTTGTTGTATTCAAATCAAATTAATGTCTTACATAATTCTTGTTATCTATCACTGTAGTTGTGCTTATACCTTTGCTTCAAAACAGTGAGCCATTAAATTTAGTAAATTTTAGAGAAGATATCAATTATCTTCATATAAGTAGTTTTCTTAACATTTCCAATTACATACACTGTTTCGGAATCCTATATTCGTAATAATAATGAATCATCCTGCACTCATTTTTAAAATTATTTATTCATTATATAAATGCATACTGTAGTTTGATTTTAAATTTGATTTATGATTTTAATTAATATTGTAATAAGTATTAGACTAGCCTTAAGAACAGAAAGTATATTTATTTATTAGTCTATTTAGTAAACTTTTTCAAATATACTTTCACCTCATTATCTGATTATTATTATGTAGATTGAAACATGTTAAAAAAATTGATAGTATAATTATTCCCTTAAGTATCTTATATATACTATTAGTTAAAAATTGATTCCTATTAGCAAACTAATAAGATGTATTGTTGAAGCACAGTTAATTTTAAATATATATTATATCCTTTATTGGACTGTGATTTGGATTTTATTAAATATAAATAATTATTGTTTTTCTGGATCTTTTGACATGGGACATTGGTTAGGCCATCCCATTCTACTATTTTGGGTACATGCATCAAGATTGTTTGTGAAGTTTAATACTAGAACAGTGAGTAAGCCACCCCATTCTTGAACACTAAATGTTTACAACATAAGCAGTAAGATGCCCAATCCCAATGGACTGGTAATGGTTGCAAGAACCCTTGAAGAACAATCCATCTGCAGGGCAGCTTTATTATTAATATTTTCTAATACTATACACATGTTGGTGATCTAAAGCAGTCAATTCTACCTCCTTATGAATTAAGATTTAGCATAATTCTAAAACCATATATTGATTATTAGGTTCAATCTACCTCAGTGAGCTTGTTTATGTGCCCACATCTTACATAAAAATATATATAATGTTATAATGAATGATCTATCAAGGGATAGTGAAGTTACTTATGAAATAGCAGCCACAACCTTAAAGATATGCACATATTGATTTTAAAATGTAAAGATAAGAGTGATATGATAAATTTTCTCATCTACTGTGATGCCTGCAGGCATTTGCCACACTTTTGAATATATGTTCATTTTTTTTGTTTATTTGTTTTACTAATTAATAAATATTTAAATTACACTGGTTTCATATGTATTCCTGGTAGTCTAATTTTTAATCCAATTCAATCTTATTTATTGTATTATATGTGAGTAATTATGCATTAATGTTAAATTATAAATAATACTTCCATCATCACACCATCAGTCTCCTATAATTCTTTCATCAGTTTATGTTAAATGAACCCCTGAGTCTCATGTTTTCCCTGCCCTATGCCAGCCTCGAAGAAATGGAGTCTGAGTGTAACCTCAGATATGTTATTTGTAAGTGTTGAGTCTCAGAGTATTGGTAAAGAAGTTGAAGCTTAGTTGGATTCAGAACTTCACCATCCCACTCTGATCAACTTTGGCCTATTTGTCTGGATTCTGGATTCTCTGCATGAATGTACAAATCTGACTGTTACAATATTATTATATTAAATACTGCCTAAAGCTTTACTAGTAATTGTAAATAAAATAAAATGTCAAATAACATAACAACCATAGCCAAAAAGCTAAATTTTACTAAAATTCTTCCACAACCATGTCTATTAACTTGAAGTAATCTATCTTTTAATAGATGAAACCATGGTTGCAGAAGAATTTTTATAAAATGTACTTTTTTTCACTTGTAATGTTATATGAATTTGTATTTTATATATTATTATACACACACACACATATATATATATATATATATATTGTACCCTCACTACTTAGAAATATAATGATAAAACAAAATACAACTCGCTTAAATAAAATGATTATGCTCGGCTAAAATACATATAATTAATAAAAAAAATATCCTATGATAATATCTACTATTTGACTAGCTCTAACTGATTAATAAATAATAAATGGTTCAGTTTATCAAAATTAAAATAAATAAAATATTAACAAATTATGAGACAATGAAGTGAAGTACAAGCAGTAAAGAATACATTGAGTGAATATCCCATAGAATACCATCTCAATGGCTTAAGAACACTATCCCCCTTTATTATTTCAAATAATAATGAATTCATAGCATTCTTCCGACTTTAAAATAAGAACTATCAATTTAATATAATATCAGTAAATAAATTTTAATCTCTTTATTAAAACAATATAACTATAATTATTTCAGGTTCTTTAAAATAACTAATCCATTTATAATCTCCTGTAGTCAAGTATGATAAGGAATTTTATATCATTCTCAACTACACTTAACAAATAATAATCAATCAATAAATAATAATAATAATATTATTCCTCATTAACTAATTATTAATCTTACCCACTGTTCATATTATGGTAACTAACAATAATGATAATAACAATAAGTAATATAATATAATATAATCTTTTACTTCTCATGTGGCATCTTAAATAAAGTATGTGGTATAATCTGATATTATCTGATAATATGTGGCAACAAACAATATTAAAATTCTATGCAATAATTGTGCAATTAATTATGACCATAATAATAATATTAATGCAAAAGAAATTTCTCAAATATATTATATTCTGAAGCATTGTCATTTCTTAAGTAAATAATTATATCTCTACTGTGCAAATTCTATGTTTGGTTCAGTATCTAGCAATCATGTATTTGTAGTGAAGAAATCAACATAACACGAAGTTTTATAAAAAATGAGATTAACAAAATTTATTATTACATACTTTTAACAAACTATATACAATATTTACAGTTATATTTGATAAAACCTAACAAATATCAAACTAATTTTAGATAAGCTACATACTTTCACATTAAAAATAAATAAATCAAGAAGTAAATAAGTCTTTACTCCGACTTATAAACTTTTGCACATTTACTTAAAATAATAATAATACTAATTTATAAAATACACTTATAGTTTAATATGATATCCATTACTTGACATAGTTTAAACATATGGTTTTCCGAAAGTGTGCACGGAAATATACAAATATAAAATACTGAGGAAACATTCATTTTTAAAACATGTTCATAGATTTTTATAATAAATTAATCAAACTTCTAATATGATAGTGCTAGTGTTATTTTAAACATTTATCTTAGTTTTTTTAATAAATAAATGAACTTTAATAAAATAATATTAATAATGTTCTTTTATATACCTTGCTTGGCACTACGCTAAATAAAATCCTTATGTGTGTGTTTCATGTATGTTTAAAACATAAAACCATATTCACAAAATATAAGCATTCATTCTATTCTGTGTTGTTCATTTTGGATGTTTCTATTTTTTAAAAAAATATGCACTGATACGTAAAATCTAAAAATACCAAAATTATTTTAAAAAATATCTAATGAATAATTACCATCTCTTTTTATGTTCTTAAAAATAGTTTAATAAAAATATAAAAATATCTATGATTCTTTATATTTTCGTTAACATTTATATTCAATCTCATTTGTATTTGACTTTAACCTACACCAAAACATAAAAAACCTATCTCATCTTCTTTTAAAATAATGATTCTACAATTCAAAAATTATTCATTATTTTCTTTCATAAATACAATGCTATACGATGCAATAACTGTTGAAATTAAGATAGCAATATGATGCATAGGCATAAAAAACTCACTAGACTATAAACTCAATAGTATAAACTATATGGAATAATCTACATGGATACAGTGTAAACAAAGAGGTACGACTTCTCTATCTAATAACCTCAATATAAGAATAATGTCCAGGCTATTTATTCAGCTCATTCAAACATTAAAATACATAATACCAAGAAAGACACTGCCCATGGAAAATATATATAAGACCCAGGGCTATGTTATCTGTACTTGCATAAATCACTAAAATAATAATATAAGTTACTTTCCTATTCTCTATAGATTCTACATATAAGCATCCATTAGTTTCTTTTCATAATCCCAAGGTCACTATCACTTAAAACGTCACAATAGATTTAACAATCTAAATTGCAAAAATATCTAGCACTACTCTACATAACAAACTAAATTGACATCTGGCTTTAACAATATAAAACTACAACAAGAAAAGGTTTATTCATTTTTAAAACTCAGCAATAAAAATATAAATGATTTTGTTTTAAGATATTGAAATCAATATTCAAAATATTTCTAAATTAAGGTTTATCCATTAAAGAATCATATAAAAATTATATGTATCAGTAAATTATATTATATTAGTAATATAAAAGAAAAAGTATGCATATTTTTCTAAAAAAAAATCCTACCTCATATCTTTAGAATAACAATAAGATTTAATGTGTAATTAATGCACGCACACATGTTCATACGTTTATATGATAAGGTAATACTATAAAAAATATTCCAAGCTATTCTAGAAAAACAATAAAATATACATCATGTAAAATTAATAAATTTTATAAAGTTTATCTAGTAATAGTTGTCAATTACTCGTAGACGTTTTTCTGGTCCAATATTTCATATAAAAACATATTAAATAATGATAACACATATTCATCATTACTATCATACTTAGAAAAATGTTTATAAAAAACTTTACAAAGAATTAAAATATTCCTTACAATATTAATTATGTTAGATTAATAGATATTTAAGTGTAATTTTTCATACCTAACAATAATAACAACTTAATGCTATAATTAGTAAACAAAATGATAACTAAAACTATAGTTACAAAAAACTCCAACTCTCCATAAAGTTCAAATTAAAAGTTTTTCTCTTCCTTTCTCCTAATATTTCTTTATTAGAAGTTCTCTCCCGACTGCTTGTTGCTAAGGCAACCAAGTTTTAAAACAAAAACTCAGACCTCTCTTCCCCACAGCATGAGAAAACTCATAAATGAAAAAAAAATGAAGTGATGAAAGTTTATAAAACACTACCCATTACCTGTTACTTTCCAGAAAAAATAATTATTATATGTGATATCACTTGGAAAAGTTTTAAAAACAATCTCCAGAGTTTTTCCCATTCACTTGGATTATATGGGTTCAAACATATCAGTGACAGCTACATAAATCTATACGTATTGATACCGAAAATACATATTTTATATTCCCTTAAAAATATCATCTTATGGTAATTTAAATAAAATAATTGATAAAGTTATATTTTTTAGTCAGGATAATATTTTTAATTACCCATTTCTTTCTTTTTCTGACGAATAAGTTTAGAAATCAGTTTTCACAATTTTAAGTGATTTACAGATTTTTTTAACAACTTGTCATATAAAAAGAGTATATCCATAATATTATTGGTTTTATCTTTATAATCATTTTCAAGAAAATTTTATAATAAACTTTTTAGAGACAATATTTCTTTTTTAAAAAATATTTACTGCAAGCTTTTTTAAAAAAATATATACTTTTTTTAAATATTACAAATTAAGTTTTTTCCCTATAGCTTTTTGCTCTTCAAATACGGTTATCTATCTTTAAAATATAATGCACAAAAATACTAAATTTTCAAAGAATATTTCTGTTTAACTTCCTTGCTAATGTCCAAAATATTAGAAATAGATAATAATATAACTTTTTCCTCAATACGTCTGAAATTGTACCTGCCTTTGGTAGCTGTATTTTCACCTTTGATTCTTTTGAATACATTCTTGCTTCTGGTATTAAATCCATAGTTACTGTGAAGTTGGCTCAAGATTCAATAGAAATAATTGATATGGAATTTAAAAAATTTAACAATGCATAACTACTTTAGCTTAGTAAATTTATAATCCTTTAAATCCTTTCTTTTAGAACAATAATTTTAAGTAGTAAACTAAGCAATACTTCAATGTTAATAGATAATACTGATAATAAAAAAATAAGTTATTAAGAGATTTATTTAGTTATTAAGCACCCCTTTAGTTATCAAGCATTCACTTTTATACCAAATTGAATTGACAATTTGATTGGCTATTACATCTTTAACTTATGATCTAATTTACATATAAGTCCAGCTTACACAATTAAAATTTAAAAATAAAAATTGTGATTAATTACATATTATTAAAATTAATTTAATTCTAAATTAATTTTATACTTTTATTTAAATAAACTAAATACTTTAAAATAACATTTTAAAAATAATACTTTAGTAATTTATCCAATATTTATTTTCAATGTATCTATTTTTAAAAAAATTACTTTACTAATTACATTTGTTTTAAAACTACCCAATTAAAATTTTCCTAACATTTAATTTTATCTTATGATAACAAATGTTTCAATTTTTAAAACAATTCTAAAGTAATTTTAAAACTGTCTTTAGAAAATTTGTAAGCACAAAAGTATGAGTAATTGCATGTCACATGACTTGAAAAACCAGACAATATGTAACAATGTCTTAATTACTGTCTGAAAACAAAAATAAATTTGTAATTATAAAAAAAAATATTAAAAAAAATAATAAAATATAATGATACTGTGATGTACTTGATTTAATGTTACTTATGAGAAATAATCAAACACACCCAATTCAAGTAACTATTACTCTCTTGCATGAAATTAAGATATCTCACTTAACAGATACAAGATTTTATTAGTATAAAAATTAACAAGCATTTATAAACAGGATTATAAGTAGTTTACTAGTGCCTGTAAGGCTTACAAAATAATAATAAGACAGGTATAGTCTGTATAATTACCCTAGGTCGGTCTTTATTACCTTCAGACCTGAATATCTGGTTCTCCTCCCATCGTTGGTCCTGTTCTGAAATTCACGCTACACATAAGTCTCTCAGAAAAACAGGACTGACACTAACTAGCTTTTTTCCCGCTAGATTGTATCTACTTTTTTCTCTATTGTTTATTCCTTAACAATTTTATTCGCAAAAGTATTCTGGGATTATTTCTGAACTAATTAATTAAATTGTTCTTTACATTTTTAATCCTTCAATTAATTAATTATTTATTCGGATCTTCCATCTTATTTTACACCTTGCTTTTTATAAAATATATATATGAAAAACCATTTGTCATTTCTAATTTTCGTTTTAATTAAAACAACTCGTTTACTTTCACATGTAATTATTTAACACTTTTAACTTCTGGAGTACACACAGTTTCAAACGTATTTTTTATTAATATTAATCATACTACAACATAACAGATACAATTTGGAATAGATAAATTTTGATACTATTTAAGCTCTGATAAATTAAACACATTTGTCTACCACAAAATATATTTTTAATAAATAATTTATAACATAAATATTAAATCTAATTTTTATTTAAAATACATTAACTTATGTAATTTTAAGTCATTATTTTAAAATTAGCTTTTAATACTTTATTTATTAGGACTTTTAGTATATAATTTTATTATGGCCAGCTTTCCCACCCATATAATTAATCATAATATTTAGTTTTACTTTATAATCTTAGCATATTAATATAGTTTATTATATATTTACAACTCTCACTTTACTTTAATAAAGTTTTTTAAAATATTACCAATATTATTCAATACTATTTAAAATATATCCTTAATTTAAAATTTTTCAAAAATTGACTCATTAAACCTATTTGGACCTAGTAGAAAGAGCACAATATATATATAAGGGGGATACCTTTTAAATCAAAGCAGAAATATCTAGTGATACACACACACATATATATATATAATGCAAATAAAATGTCCATCATTTAAAAACTACAATAATAATAAAAGTAATAAATATAATGGAAATTAAGTATTACATACATTAAGATGTGATATGTTGGACTATTTCCATTATTTATGAAAGAATGTTGAATGTATAAAAAATTTTAAACTTTATTTAAACTTTTCCAATACAAACAACTTGTTAGTAATAACACACAAATGAACAATACAGGTTAGTATCAAATAGACAATACAGGTTATTACTAACAAGTTGTTTGTATTTGAAAAGTTTAAATAAAGTTTAAAATTTTCTATACATTCAACATTCACTCATAAATGATGGAAATAGTCCAACATATGACATCTTATAATATACCATCATTACAAACCTTCAGACAAATATTATATACAGTCTTTCAATCTGCAGAAGTATTTTTGGTTAATTCTTTAACCATTCTCAACTGCTGCTAAATTCAAAAAAACTTAATGGAAGCAAACATCATCAATTCAAAACACATCATTTCTAAATTTTATTATTAGCAGCTTGTCTATTAATTATATTCATTTTTTTCCATATGTCATAGTATCAGCTGAGATGCGAACCCATAACCATCTGCAACCAACTACTTGCTTGCAAGCAGCTGCAATGAACTCTCGGCTAACAATGCTTGACTTATATTCATTTTTGTTTCTTAAAATTGCCTCCTTCATTTTTTTTATTATGGTTTTTTTCTTTATGAAGAATCCTAACAATTTTAGTATCAAACTTAAATTCATATTTACATGTCCTTTCATGATCCAAGAAAACTGAAGCATTAAATCATTATTAGTTTCAGTTTTCACATGCTCTTATAACAATTCATGCTTCTTTAATCTTTTTTCAATACTGCACCTATATTCACTTATACCTGATAACATACATCCACAAATAAATTGAGACACAACATTACTTTTTCCTTGACAGGTATAAGAACTATTCACTAACTTATTAATATTATTTGTAAATAAACTATAAATTTTTTATAGTGTGATGTTTATAAACCGTAATATTAATAACCAGCCTTAAGCTATTTGATAACACAAAATGAAACACTAAACACATTCTTATATATATATCTTTAAAAAATTTTATTTGAGCATTTAAAATATATAAAATAGATATCCGTTTTTACTATCAATTTTCAACTCTTTTAAATCTTATAACACTTTTTAAATTGACATAAAATATTGTTAATGTGTTTTATCTTATAACCAACTTTAAAAAATCTGTTGGCACATATTTAAATATTTTTAATTTATCACATTGGTAATGACACAATTTTTCATTATGAAGCAAAAAAGATCTAAAACTTCCCATCTTATGCATAATTGGTACTTCTGATTTACAATTTAGATATCCTCTTTTTGAAATGGTTTGATTATTAATTTATAACTTAACATACTATTATACCTTGTAATAATTAAATCGAAATACTTAATAATTTTATTTTGTTTCTTTTCAATAGTCTATTTCAAGCCATTCAAATTATTTAACTCATCTACAAACAAATTATATTTTCTCCTTTATTTTCTTTGCATAACTCTTTTCGTACACACTTAAATGCAATATTTTATATATAATTCCTCCTTTATTACAGTCTCAACTGTCCTACAACTTTCATCAGATCTACAAGATTTAAACATGTAATCTAAATAGATGGAAATGGGGGGTAAAACATAATAATAATAATAATAATAATAATAATAATAATAATAATAATAATAATAATAATAATAATAATAATAATAATAATAATAATAATAATAATAATAATAATAATAATAATAATAATAATAATAATAATAATAATAATAATAATAATAATAATAATAATAACAATAGGGAGGTATATTAAAGAAGTATATGAAAAAGAAACTAAAAGGGAACATTTTTGAAATAAAAAACAAAATTAAAAAGGTTATAAAGGTAAATAAAATAAAATTAAAAATAAGAATAAGTAATAAAGACAGAAATAAGAAGAAAATACAAATTATTAATGAAGAATAGGTATAGATAAATAATAGAAATGAAGAAAAGATATTAGATTAATAGGTATAAATAAAGAAATAGAATAGAAAGGTGATAGAGAGATATATAAAATAATAATAATAGTGTAGATTGATAAATAGAATAAAAGAAAAATAAAAAGAAAGTAGGAATAAAGAAATAAGAAAATAATTAGGAAATAAAAGATATTGAGTTAAAAATAAAAATGTGATTATGAATAATAATATAAAATATGTATTGGTACATATTGAAACAGTAAAATTCATATTCGAATTTTAAGTTTCACCTTTTTCTGTCGTCTCTCCTGACCGGTCTATCCCGCCCAAATTTAAACTTTTGATATCGAGTTGTGTGTGTAACAATATTAAAAATGTATAAATATGTGTAGAATTCAGCATAAACACGCACAGATTTCGATCTCAAATTAAACGCAATAAATAGGGATAAAATAATATAATTTAGATTTCTTTTAGTTATATAATTTTGTATAATTTTAATCATTTATTTTGGATTATAAAGTTCATATTTATTGCTTTGTTTAAATTTCGTTTAATAATAATTCTAAAAATATCTGATGTAATATTTAATTAAAAGTTAAAATAATCTTATGTTCCCTTTTTGTTTTTGAAATTTAAAAGCATCGGTCAGTGATAGATAATAGATTAATTAAAGAAAAAATTCCCCAAAATGTAATTAGTAAACGTAAAATGTAAACAATAGAACGGCAACATTCTTTAATTAAAAACCAACTAAATGCATTGATTATCCTCAGGGCAGATTAAATAGAACCTAAAAATATCTTAACAAAAATGTGAAAGATCAAGATAAAAAAAGAGGCCATCTTAGACTTGCTGGAGACATTCACTTAAACTTTAGCTTTGCTCTCGATCACTGAGAGTCTTCAAAAATAATAAAGTAATTTGTTCCTGCCAAGGTATGACCGAGTAAAGCACCTAGATTATTCTCCATCGGGAGATGGCCTATCGGATGCGAACTTTCCATTGCCCGTCATAAATTCACCATGAAGATCTGCTGCATGAAATGAATGAGAAAGCTGCTGCTGCCATGAAATTAAATGAATATCTAAATACACGAAAGAATTGCCACTTGTGAACTTTTTGCTGCTAAACTAATGGAATCAGAAAACTTCTTATAAAACAGGTACCTGTCTGTGTTCAAACTGTAGAGTACTCTAATAATATGCTATAGCTCTTCTTCATACTACTTATCTAAATTATAAAATGTAAAAACTACCATTTGTATAACTAAATTGAATAATTATTGGAATGTGTAAATGTATCTAATAATCTAGCTTACCTTACTCTATCTTTCTTGGGTGCATATTTCTATAATCTACATTTCTATCTATAGTTATTATTTAATTATTGCATGCTCATAATTGTCTCAAATTTCAAAGTTTAAATCTATGATCGCTTAAAACAATGAATGCGTGTCCAATTTTCATTAATATTTACTTTCCTAAATAACTTTACTTTCATATAAATCGACACGCATTCAGTGCATCATTTATTGTAATGCAGGGTCTACAACTTCGCAAATGGCGGGCATATTAGTTGTAATCATTCCCAGTTTAGATATGTTTTGTATATATTAAATCTTAATGAATAATTCCATCAAATTACATTTCTTTGGGAGTCGCCAACGTTCTTTAGTAAATGTTGATAAGGTAGGGCCGAGTCAGAAATCTACTTAAATCTCATCATAATCGTTTATACAGTATACATGTGTTACATTTTAGAGACGCGATGACCCATTCCGCCATGAAATTTCCGGATTCTTCAGGGTTGAAATTAACCCCAGTCGTCCTACACAAGTGGGCATAATGGGTGCTTCCGTAGGACTTGACAATGTCATGCAGCCAGCCAGCAAAAATGCAACATGGACTGCTTGTCCCTGGTTATGCTTATGTGACACCTTACTTCGTCGGGTCGGGGCAGAGACCAGCCTGACATTCTTATAAACCCATTCGCGGCATTGCACTTTCAATATACTGCCATTCCATATCGCCTTTCTAAAGCGTACGTGTTCCTTTGCTCAATTCTATTATTCTATATATCACTCCGCCTCTGCATTATCTTCATCATTCACTCTCAAATAAATGTTTGCCCTTAGATATAAATAAATATTTTAATTAAATAAATATATGTCTGCCATTACTCTTATAACCCATACTTTAGACTCTTGCCTTGCAAAGGTGTAAATTCCCCAAGGCATGCATTAGAAATACTTACTCGAGAATTTTAGGTAGCTAGATTAAGCCTTCAAATAAGTGAATTCCCTTTGTAAACATTACAGTATCGGAAATACCGCTACTGAGTTCCCAATATAAAATAATGTGTAAATAAATAAATGTATTCTTTAAAATATAATCATGTTGCAAATCCCGCTACTGAAGCTATTAGTCCATAAAATATTATTAATGATGTTTTATTAAAATGTATTAATAAATAATTTCAAACTATATGTCTGCAGTTACGTTTCATTTATTCGATACCCATTATGTATAATATTTCCTCGATTATGTATATGAATGTTTAATTAATATTAGTTTGATTATTGGCTAACTCGAGAATAAAATCATGAATCTCTTGCATCTCCCTGACCACCATGCCTAAGGAAATATTTACTAATGTCGCATCAGATGCGTTGTTTCATGGATTGTATTGTGGAACCGATAAACTATGTTCAAACTCAGTACCACGGGTGGCTTCGCTACTCAATGGTGTTGCTGTTCTGTATGGTGGTCGAATTCTACACTATGTTTATGAGTCACACGTTTTCTGACCGTTACATAGTTAAATTTTTTTTTTAGCATTTGGCACTTTCCAACGTGGAGCTTTCGATACAAAACACCCATATATACCCTGAGCAAAATATAACGCATATAAATTTTTTTTAGCGTTCGTTACTCGAGTTGGCTAATTATTCTATATATATACGATTTTGTTTTGATAAAAATAATGAAAAAAAAATAAATCGAGTGAAATAATGTGGGTCGAGTGAATGAAAGGACAGCAGGCGTAATAACAAATTTAAGGAAAGCAGGGATGTGTGTGTAATTTAAGAAGGAACGAAAATACTCGGATCTAATGAAATATTTTGCTTTATATATATATGTCAAGAAAAAAAAAGTAATCAGTCATTAAATGAGAAAGCAAGTAGCATTGAATTTTTTTTATTAAAACACCGTTATATATATAGCATAGACAGCAGAAGCTTGTTATATATGTTAATAGTAAATATTTTGTTAAAGTACAAATATATATATCATAGACAGCAGTAGCTTATTAGACGCGTTACCAGTAGTTCGCTATAATATATATGTTAAATATGTTAAACGCAGCAATATAGAGGTAGGGCAATGTAGAGTAGGTGAGGGCAGCGAAAGAGTGTTATAGGGCCAATATACCGGTGGGGAGTAGTCAAATGCTAGTAGTATAAAATAAATAAATAATATTAAGAAAAATGGAAGCAGAAAATGATAGAATAGCATCAATGAACTTCAGTCTAAGGTTACTTGAAATATTTAGAGAGAGTAAAGAAGAATGGAGGAAAATACGTGAGGAAGCGAGAAGAAGATATGAAGAACACAAAACGAGTCAGGAGGAGGAGGAGATAAGAGTTAGAGAGCGTCAGAAAATTGATAGGGAGATGTTGATATATCTTGAAATGATCAACGAACATTATGGAATATCCCCAGTTAGTAAAAAGGAAGAAGAAATTAAAGATATGAAAAAGGAAAGGGAATTAGAAATACTTGACAAACCGATGATAGTAGAAGGGCAAGCAGATAGTGTAGTAAATATGAAAAAGTGTGTTGAGCAAAGAAACCTCATTCCAGCCAATGAAGGCCCACAAGAACCTGAGAAGGAAGTCAGCATTAAAGAAGAGACGAAGGTGGACACTGGCATGACACCAACACATTTGCATTTTGGTAAAGCGGACTCATTACTGATCAAGACGCCATTACCCATGGATGAATGTGAAATCAATATTGAAACTGACAGACGCAAGGCACACCACCACCTTACAGAAAGGGCAGAAAGGAAAAAACGAGCAGATCGGAGAAGCCAACATTTCCAGGCCGGGAACTATGTTTGGGTACGGAACTCTCAACAAAGTAACCGAGATAAAAGAATATATAAAAAGTTCTTTCCTTTGTACTGGGGACCCTTTATAATTGATCGCACATGTGGCCCAAATGCATATTTATTAAAAGAAGGAGATACCATAAAAGGGACATACAATGCCCGTAATCTCAAACCATGTAGGTATTATCCACCTGACCCGGGGTTGTAAAAATATTAGACCATTAGGACAGATTAAACGTATATGAAAATATTAAAATGAACTCGACATAATGAACTTGGTTGAATGGATTGTACTTTAGTCAAATAGGGTTTTAGATAGAAATTTTATTATATATATTATTGTTTTAATTACTATTACTCTTAAAAATTTTTTTTATATATTATACTAATCCTATTCTAAGAATTTTTTTTATATATACATTCAGTTTAACTAATTATTACAATGATTTTAACCAGACACGGCCAAATTAGGCCATTTTAATTAAACTATAAATTCTAGATGCGGGTATATAAATTGTTCGTTGCTTCATGTAATCTCTGCTTTCTATATTTCAATATATCTGTAAAAAAAAAAATAATAATAATTTTTTTGTATTTAAATTATGTAATGTAAAATTTTTTTCATTCTTGCCTCCTTTGTTCTTCCTTAATTGTTCACGGGAAGTACGGGGAAATGAAACAGTAAGATTCATATTCGAATCTTAAGTTTCACCTTTTTCTGTCGTCTCTCCTGACCGGTCTATCCCGCCCAAATTTAAACTTTTGATATCGAGTTGTGTGTGTAACAATATTAAAAATGTATAAATATATGTAGAATTCATCATAAACATGCACACATTTCGATCTCAAATTAAACGCAATAAATAGGGATAAAATAATATAATTTAGATTTCTTTTAGTTATATAATTTTGTATAATTTTAATCATTTATTTTGGATTATAAAGTTCATATTTATTGCTTTGTTTAAATTTCGTTTAATAATAATTCTAAAAATATCTGATGTAATATTTAATTAAAAGTTAAAATAATCTTATGTTCCCTTTTTGTTTTTGAAATTTAAAAGCATCGGTCAGTGATAGATAATAGATTAATTAAAGAAAAAATTCCCCAAAATGTAATTAGTAAACATAAAATGTAAACAATAGAACGGCAGCATTCTTTAATTAAAAACCAACTAAATGCATTGATTATCCTCAGGGCAGATTAAATAGAACCTAAAAATATCTTAACAAAAATGTGAAAGATCAAGATAAAAAAAGAGGCCATCTTAGACTTGCTGGAGACATTCACTTAGACTTTAGCTTTGCTCTCGATCACTGAGAGTCTTCAAAAATAATAAAGTAATTTGTTCCTGCCAAGGTATGACCGAGTAAAGCACCTAGATTATTCTCCATCGGGAGATGGCCTATCGGATGCGAACTTTTTATTGCCCATCATAAATTCACCATGAAGATCTGCTGCATGAAATGAATGAGAAAGCTGCTGCTGCCATGAAATTAAATGAATATCTAAATACACGAAAGAATTGCCACTTGTGAACTTTTTGCTGCTAAACTAATGGAATCAGAAAACTTCTTATAAAACAGGTACCTGTCTGTGTTCAAACTCTAGAGTACTCTAATAATATGCTATAGCTCTTCTCATACTACTTATCTAAATTATAAAATGTAAAAACTACCATTTGTATAACTAAATTGAATAATTAATGGAATGTGTAAATGTATCTAATAATCTAGCTTACCTCACTCTATCTTTCTTGGATGCGTATTTCTATAATCTACATTTCTATCTATAGTTATTATTTAATTATTGCATGCTCATAATTGTCTCAAATTTCAAAGTTTAAATCTATGATTGCTTAAAACAATGAATGCGTGTCCAATTTTCATTAATATTTACTTTCCTAAATAACTTTACTTTCATATAAATCGACACGCATTCAGTGCATCATTTATTGTAATGCAGGGTCTACAACTTCGCAAATGGCGGGCATATTAGTTGTAATCATTCCCAGTTTAGATATGTTTTGTATATATTAAATCTTAATGAATAATTCCATCAAATTACATTTCTTTGAGAGTTGCCAACGTTCTTTAGTAAATGTTGATAAGGTAGGGCCGAGTCAGAAATCTACTTAAATCTCATCATAAGCGTTTATACAATATACATGTGTTACGTTTTAGAGATGCAATGACCCATTCCGCCATGAAATTTCCGGATTCTTCAGGGTTGAAATTAACCCCAGTCGTCCTACACAAGTGGGCATAATGGGTGCTTCCGTATGACTTGACAACGTCATGCAGCCAGCCGGCAAAAATGCGACATGGACCGCTTGTCCCTGGTTATGCTTATGTGACACCTTACTTCATCGGGTCGGGGCAGAGACCAGCCTGACATTCTTATAAACCCATTCGCGGCATTGCAGTTTCAATATACTGCCATTCAATATCGCCTTTCTAAAGTGGACCACGTGTTCCTTTGCTCAATTCTATTATTCTATATATCACTCCGCCTCTGCATTATCTTCATCATTCACTCTCAAATAAATGTTTGCCCTTAGTTATAAATAAATATTTTAATTAAATAAATATATGTCTGCCAATACTCTTATAACCCATACTTTACACTCTTGCCTTGCAAAGGTGTAAATTCCCCAAGGCATGCATTAGAAATACTTACTCGAGAATTTTAGGTAGCTAGATTAAGCCTTCAAATAAGTGAATTCCCTTTGTAAACATTACAGTATCGGAAATACCGCTACTGAGTTCCCAATATAAAATAATGTGTAAATAAATAAATGTATTCTTTAAAATATAATCATGTTGCAAATCCCGCTACTGAAGCTGTTAGTCCATAAAATATTATTAATGATGTTTTATTAAAATGTGTTAATAAATAATTTCAAACTATATGTCTGCAGTTACGTTTCATTTATTCAATACCCATTATGTATAATATTTCCTCGATTATGTATATGAATGTTTAATTAATATTAGTTTGATTATTGGCTAACTCGAGAATAAAATCATAAATCTCTTGCATCTCCCTGACCACCGTGCCTAAGGAAATATTTACTAATGTCGCATCAGATGCGTTGTTTCATGGATTGTATTGTGGAACCGATAAACTATGTTCGAACTCAGTACCACAGGTGGCTTCGCTACTCGATGGTGTTGCTGTTCTGTATGGTGGTCGAATTCTGCACTATGTTTACGTCACACATTTTCTGACCATTACAATATATATATATTAGAAATAAAATATCCATTAATTAAAACAAAATTGTAATTGTAATAAAAATAATAAAGTTAATGGTAACAAACTATTATAAACAATCCTTAAATCCACAAAAGTACTTTCAGTTCATTTTTTAAATCTGCCTCAACTGCCACTAAATTCAATTTAATGGACACTGTCCTATATATGAGGGGTCAGAGTGACTTCAGGTCAACATGGGCATGGCAATAATATTAGCATCAGCATGGGATTTGAGTTTTCATCATCAGATTTTTAATGATATGGATGGCTGAAAAGTTGGAGGTTGCAGTGGATTGGAGCCTGTCCATTAAAGTACGAAGATTTGCTATCTTAATATAAACTGAGCATTGATTATATATATGTGTGAGAGATGATAATCTGGACTAACTGATGAGTGCTGGTTTAGCATGAAATATGTATATTGGTGAATATTAATCTTTTCTAAATGTGTGTGGTCATGTGTATCCGTTGTATGGAGATGGTGTGGATAGTTGAAGGGTGCTTGAAAATCTGAGTTCAATTCCTCTATACTTACAATTAAGCTCCCAGGTTTGTGAAGAGTGCCTTGTTTTCAAATATTTACATATCAAATTTGTATCCTGTCCATCCCTCTTATATGTATTTAATGGACACTGTCCTATACATGAGGGGTCAGAGTAACTTCAGTTCAACATGGGCATGGCAATAATATTAGCATCAGCATGGGATTTGAGTTTTCATCATCAGATTTTCAATGATATGGATGGCTGAAAAGTTGGAGGTTGCAGTGGATTGGAGCCTGTCCATTAAAGTATGAAGATTTGCTATCTTAATATAAACTGAGCATTGATTATATATATATATGTGAGAAATGATAATCTGGACCAACTGATGAGTGCTGGTTTAGCATGAAATATGTATATTGGTGATTATTAATCTTTTATACATGTGTGTGGTCATGTGTATCAGTTGTATGGAGATGGTGTGGATAGTTGAAGGGTGCTTGAAAATCTGAGTTCAAATCATCTATACTTATATATATATATATATATATATATATATATATATATATATATATATATATATATATATATATAATGGTTATATAATTATATGTTTAAATGTAGATTTGATGAAGTCTGCAGGACAGTTGAAACTATAACAAAGGAGGAATTATATATAAAAAATTGTATTTAAGTACATAGGAGAAGAATTATAAAACAGCAGTATATATTACTACAAGCAAATTTATAGTATTGGTACTTTTTCAAACAAAAGCATTACCAAAAGTACTTGTGCAGATTGAAAGAGTGTATAAAAGAATTGTTCTGGGAATACATATGTAAGCAAAGTTAAAATTTGGATATAAATAAGAAAATACATGCAAATTGAATTTCAAAAATTTTCAGGCAAAAATATGGATAAAACAAGAAATAATTTAAATAATAGTGTATAATAATAAGACAAACTCTTAAGCAATATAAGGTGTGGGAAGACTACAATATGTTTTCTATAAAATATCAAAAAATATCTCAAAGAAAATATAATCAGTTTCATTATTATATAAAGGCAATTTAAGGAGAGTTATGAAATATTACATAATTGATTAAGGACTAAAACCATTGGAGTGTATTGCACACATTTTTTGATTGTGAAAATGGTGAGTCTGCAATTACATAAAAAATTCAGGATAATAGTATAATTTGCACCGTATCCCCATTGTGACATCTGATAAATAAAGTTATGATGATTACCAATCAAATACATCTCACAGATTTTTTACAGAAAAGTCTTCATGCCAAAATCATAAATGTTGATAATAGATACAAATCAGAAATGAAAAAGAAATATTGCTAATAGAGATCTTGGAAGAAAAATAAATTATTATTATTTCTATTGCCATATGAAATGGCAATTGCTTGATCAATTATGTTATTTTCAAACTAATTGCTGGAAGTATAATAAATAGTTGTTCATGCTACTGGGTTTGAAATATTTAGGTTACTAAAAGGTTGGCAGAAGATGGGTTATGATGCTTGTTTTCAAATATTCATTTTATTAAAGACATAAGTTGCTTAATTTGTGGTAGCCATTGAAAGAAAATTTGACATTAAATTCCATAACTCTTTACCAGATATTTACTTTCTTGTTTTGTGATATCTACTTAAGAATATTTGTTTTACTAATACTAGGCTATTTATTTTCAAATTATATGTTATAGAAAAGATTTTAATAGACGCAAAATTTTGCATACAGTAGTGCCATTCACAAAAAATTATGATCATGTGATGGTTTAAAAGATTTTAATGTTAAATAAACTAATGAAATCATAGAGGGAATTTTTAAATTTTGCTTGACGTAAGTTATTATCTAAACACACTGTAATGATATAACTTAAATATAATTTTTCTCGTAGCAAATTAAAAATTTGTGCACTCAGTTATTTCATTACTGCTAAACATTGGTCAACTGATTTGTTGGAATGGATAGTAAAACAGCCTTTTTTTAATTCTTTTAATAATTCTACTTTTCACAGGACATCTTGATACTATATGGTTTGAATATATAACCTGCTTTAATTATGTATTCAAAAAATATTGAATAAAATCCAACTCTGTGGTTAAATATATAAAATTATGGTATACTATTCTAAGTCCAAACTGTCATTGGTTATCTCTATAATTATAAGAACTAAAATATGCATCATTTCATTTTAAAAATATCAATACCAAAATTTGTTACACATACATTGACCTTAGCAATATTTAAATATTTATTCAAATTTCCATATTTCAAAAACTACTCCTAAAGTCAACATTAAATATATTACTTCATCACATTTCATAACTGTTATTAAACAGGCAAAACTCTCCATATAGTAGTACCACTCAGTGCAAGCCAGAGAAATCTGAGAGCACTGCACCTAGATCTTAGCATCTAGATTTTAGGATCTAATGCAACTCTCCAGTAGCCATCTTTTATCTCTACTTAACTACAAAACTATGAGAATCAAATTGAAAACAATATTTTTAATCTAAGCTTATTAGCTTATATAGTCATATGGGTTTGAACCTGGTTCAGTACCCATACATTTTGGTGTCTTTGGCTCTTTAACAACCATAACCACCACTATCCTATTAAGCAGGATTGGTATTAAACCACAGAACATCACATGATCACCATTCTTATGTTTGTTCATAACTGTTATTAAACAGGCAAAATTCTCCATACAGTAGTGCCAAAAAAAACAGAAACTAGTTTGACAAAGGCCAAAAGCCAGAAACTAGTCTGGGGATAATAAATGAGTAGGCAGTAGATAGGGATTTTACGCACAAGCCTTCTGGAATCCATTGATTACTCTGGCTTGCACTGAGTGGCACTACTGTATGGATAGTTTTGCCTGTTTAATAACATATATCAGTTCAAGATCTATCAAAATTGAAAACTTATGGCAGAGACATCTATTTTCTATAAAGATAAGTTATTTGGGAAGCTACTATAGAGGACACATTTACACAGGTTTCAAATACTATATTTTACTTTGAGATATACTTTCATTATGAAATGAAGTAGATTGCATGCTCATAACAAGTAGCCCCAAGCTGTCAAAGAAATAAAAGGTACTAAAAATGTCAAACAAATTTTCTTCATCATATATTAGCAACTCCTCAGCAGTATTGGTATGAGTAAATTGTAGGAGTTTTTTATTTGCTATGATAACAATATTTAACTATTTTTACATTAGAAGTTTTTGATGAATAACCTTAAAAATGACATTTATGTTAAAACTGTACTTGAATTCTAAGGTATCATATAAAAACAAAAGTTAAAATTCATTGCTTTAAGTTTTCTTTCACGTGATTCCTGCCTTTTATTGACAAGTGCCTATTTATGGAAAAATATATAAATGAAGACGAATCAATTACTTTCAAAAGTAGGATTAACAATTCGGAGCAGATTGCTCTATATTTAATAAGGTAAGACCCATTATTAAATACAAAGACATATTTACTTAGTAATATTATAGAATTTTATAATTTATCTTAAGTCCAATAATTTGATTAATTTAACAATATTGTTTTTATTTCTATTTACTAATATCTCTTTACCAAAAAAACTAGTTTTTTTTCGATAAAAATGTTCTAAATTACACAATATTTTGCAGGTTATTTTATTAATATTTCAAAACAAAGTTTGATCAATTTAAATTGTAATCAAAATAAATAACAGTTTGAACATATAAATTTATAAATTTTATAACATTTAAAATAAAGTATTATATTTTTATTATAAATATGATTTGAAACAGAAATTATTAATAACCTTTTGAATTTCTTTCTCTGTGAAATTTATTCCGTGAAGTAAAATATTATTCCAAAATTCATAATCAGATTGCTGTTAGTATTTCTTGTTTTATCCCAAAATTTATTAGGATTTTAGCTCAGTATATTAACTTGTGATTCCATGATTTAACAGCTCAATTTTATTTTAATTAATCTTTTTAAGTTTGTAAATCATATTTCATGATTTTATTTTTTTATGTTAGCTATATTATTGAATTTTGTCGGCAATATATTGACTACTATATTAAATGAAATCTACATAAAAGCATTTTTTTATTTATTTATTGGATTCTTTGATTTACAAGAGACAATCCGTTTGCACATCTAATATTGTAACTAACCACTTCATTAAAAACATTACAAAACTAAAGATTATTCCAAATCTAAATAAAACTTAAATCTTGATTAACGATTAATATATTGGAGATTTCAAAGATATCTTAAAAATAAATATTTTACTGAGATATTACTAATTGTTAAGTACATACTTTAAATAGAAATGAATATAAGAAGCAATAACCATTTTTATATCAAGTAGAATTAGAAACTATATTTAATTTTAGATTTAGATGAACACCCAATATCAGAATACGGTTGTAGTTTGCAGACCGTATTGCCTCCATCAGATGGCGCTGCGACACTATTTCATTTTTTGCTGTTTTTAAGAATCCTTTTTTTAATTCTATTCCAAGACTCATCAGGGCTCATTCTGAACAATCCTTTTAAATTCATTTTCCCATACTAAACCAAATTTCCCTTTTTCCATTTGTCTCAATTTATCCAAGTCCTGTGTATCTTTTTCCTTTTTTTATTTTTTTTAAAACTCAACTTTAATTTTAGCCATAACCAAATTATGATCTGAATCTACATCAGCACCAGACAAAGCATGTAAACCCTTAATAGCATTCTTTTATCTATTCTGAATCAATATATAATCAATTTGATAACATTCTCTATCACCTGGAGCTTTCCATATATACAATCTTCTAAAAATGATTTTTAAAACATGTGTTTGCAATGACAAACCCATTCTCTTTACAAAATTGTACAAGTCAACTATCTCTTTCATTTCTTATTTTCAATACTATAATTTCCAACAAATTTTCCTTCCCTACCTTTCCCCACAACAGCATCTCCATCCCCCAATAGCAATATCCATGCATATTTTCCTTCACATTGATTACTTTCTTCTATCTTCTCATACATTTCATCAATTTCAATATCATCATGACTACTAGTTGGCATATAAACGTGTATAATTACCAAATTCCTAGGACTTGCATTTTTCTCATCACCATTGGCCTATCATTAATACAATCAACCTTTGCCACATTATTCCAAATTTTCTTCCCCACAGCAATTCCAACACCATTAATTGACCATCACTACCTGAATAAAATAACTTTACATCTCCATTACTTACTTCTCCACATTCCTCCCACTTCACTTCACTTAATCTCATAACATCAATATTATTTATGTATAACTGTATTTTCAAATTCTCCAATTTCCCATCTCTCCGCAAAGATATAACATTTCATGTTCCAATTCTCAATGTATCTTCCCTCAATGAATTGGATTTATGAGGATTTTGCACATTGATGACCTGAGTAGCCTCATGTCCACTCCTTCCAAGTAAAACACCAAAGTCATTCTCAACTAACATATTAACACTAAATATAATGATTCCTGTAGACATACTCATAAGAAAACAAGGGAATTTATAAGACAAAATGGTTTTCCATTGCCTTCTTTGCCCAGCAATAATCTCCACAATAGACTTAGTGTGCTAGACAAATCTCATAAAATGAATATCAAACTACTGCTTTCTCCTCATCATTGTCATCTATAGTGATCTTCCCCTGACTTGGAAAAATGCTGTTGTTGACCCAGCATCCAGCGAAATGGTGACTTATTTAATATGTGGTCAACACTCACTATTATACATTTACCATCAACGGAATTGTGGCATTTTATAGAAGTAAACAGACCACTGTCTCTTTCATCACTTCCTGGTAGTGAATGTTGTCCCATTGTCAGTGACTGGTTATTTACAGTACTCTTCTTATTCTTAGTTAATCTTCATATCTGAAGGCCATCCCCCTATCTATAACCTGAGGACACTTTGGGTGCATAGGCTCCACATCCTATACCCAGTTTGATATGTATATATAATAATGAGATAATACTTTACAAGCATTAGTTATATTAATGAAATACTTCCTCATAGCAAAATGCTCTACACCTATAGAAAAATGAACTATTCTACTTTTTCATATTTAAAATTTTTTTCAAGATATTTTCCAGCAGTTTTTATATTTCCACTTAATATTAACTGCTCTGTTCCCAGCTACAGCTGAGCAAACTGCAAATCTGAATAATTTACAAACCAATTAGATCTTTTATTAGGCGCATAGTAATTACAAAACACCTTAATTATGAGTAAATGATTAATATTCCCTTCACCAACCCAATATATATATATATATATGGCTGCAGAGAGGAGTTTGCTATTAACTGAAAAAAGACCCTTTGATTCTTCTTGGAGGCCATAAAGGAACTGAGCAGGGCAAATTCCTAATGACCACTCCATACGTTATTGTCGTTGCAGCTGTTATTACTATGTGATTATTCATATAGTATACGAACATGGATGGGCTGCTCACCAACCTGCATTAGCCAGTGTGGTGAGCTTATTGGCTTTTTACCTTTGGGTTTAAGAATATTTTTCTAATATATACAATTATGACAGACAAAAATAAATCATGGCCCTTATTCCCAGGAGGCTTTAAAGTCACCAAACAAAGCAGCGGTTGGTGGCCGAAGGTGGTGGGTGTTAAGAATCCCCTGATTGCAGACTCAGGCTGCCATTTGATGATGACTTTTATTTAGGTACTTACAACTGCAGATCACTTTCAAGTGAAGGAAGATTGCAAGAGTTAGAAGAAGAATTGTCTTATATTAAATGGGACATTATTGGATTTTGTGAAGTTAGAAGAAAAGGTGAAGAAATAATCGATTTAAAAAGTGGACATATATTCTACTACAATTGTACAAATATTAGAAATACAAGTAGAGTAGGATTCATTATAGATAAAAAATGGAAGAATAACATTGTGGAGATTGATGAATCAGACAGAGTGGCAAGATTAGTTTTACAACTTAATAGCAGATACCAAATACAGATAATTCAGGTTTATGCCCCAATAAGTTCTCATAATGATGAAGTAGTAGATTTTTATATGGATGTACAAAAGGCTTTTGATAAGAGTAAACAACATTTTAAAATTGTTATGGGAGACTTTAATGCTAGAATTGGTAAAAAATTAAAGATGAAAATGCTGTAGGTAATTTTGGTTATGGTAATAGAAATGAGAGAGGACATAGGCTTGTGGAGTTTGAAGAAAAAAAAACTTTATATTATGATTTTTTTTTTTTGAAAAAAATGTTAAAAGGAAATGGACATGGAAGCATTCAAATGAAAATACAGCAGAATTAGATTATATTTTGACCAACAGAAAATACATATTTCAAGATTGTAATGTTCTTAATAAATTTAACACAGGAAGTGATCATCGATTAGTAAGATGTAAGATATATGTTAATGCAAAACTAGAGAGACAAAAATTATTAAAAAAACAATATTTACAGTTGATATTCCTAATCTTCAGAAACATTCTAATGAATTTAAATTAGAACTTACAAATCGGTTTCAAGTATTAGTATATTTTGAACATGATTCAGATGTGAATGATATTATTGGAAAATAACTGATACACTTTTAAAAACTGCAACAATGATAGCTGGTAGAAAAAAGCAACAATTGACCAATAAAATTTCTACTGAGACTAGAGAATTTATGGAAAAAAGAAGGAATATGAGGATATATAACAATGATGCATTAAAAAAGATTGAATATCTCGAATTTTGTAAATGGTGTGAAAAAGAGTTGAAAATGATATAAGAAAGTATAATTGTGAACTAGCAAGGAAAGCTGTAGAAGAGTATAAAAGTTTAAAGAGTGTAAAACAACATTTTGGTATTGGTAGGAAATTTATATTGCAATAAAAAAAAGATGGCATTATTACTAAAAAGAGAGATGACATCATGAAATGTGTAGAAGACTTCTATCAAAAATTATATAGTAAGAAAGAACAAGTGACTTATATACCTATTATATTTTCTGAATTGCCCAGAATTTTGAATGAGGAAGTGAGACATGCAATTAAGTATATGAAAAAAAAGGCTCCAGGTAATGATGGAATTATAATTGATATATTAAAAGAAGCAGGTGAAAAAATAGAATTTTTTTTAGCAAAGTATACCAAATGTCTAAATGATAAAGATGTACCAGATGATTGGAAGAATGCAGTATTAATATTAATATTTAAAAAAGGTGATAAAGAAGATATTAAAAATTACAAACCTATCAGTCTTTTATTAGTTTTATACAAAATTTTTACTAAGATAATTACAACTCGTCTACAGAAAACACTGGATTTTCATCAACCAAGAAAACAAGCTGGATTTAAAAGTGGTTTTAATACAATAGATCATATCCAGGTATTGAGAGAAGTTATAAAAAAGACAAATGAATATGAGTTGCCTTTATGCTTAGGATTTGTAGATTATGAAAAGGCATTTGATTCTATAAACATTTCTTCAGTGATTAAAGCATTGGATCATCAATGTGTAGATCCAGGATATTGCCATATTTTAAAGAATATTTATAAAAATACAACAGCAACAATTAGATTACATAATGATAGTAGGAAAATTAACATTGAAAAGGGTGTAAGACAGGGTGACTCCATATCTCCAAAACTTTTTACAGCAGTGGTGCAAGAAATATTTTGTGGATTAAAATGGGAAGCTAAAGGAGTGAAAGTAAATGGAGATTATTTAAGTCATTTAGATTTTTCAGATGATGTAGTTGTTTTTGCAAATAATGCTTTAGAGTTACAGGAAATGTTGCAGGAGTAATCAGATGAAAGTATGAAAGTAGGACTCAAGATAAATGTTAAAAAGATTAAAGTAATGTTTAATAGATTTTCTCAAAATATGAAAATAAAGATTGATTATGATGAGTTAGAGAAGTTAACAGTTACAAATACCTTGGTCAGATTATTAATACAGATGGAAACATAATGGATGAAATTTAATCATATAATTACACTTGGTTGGAGTGCTTTTGGTAGAAATAACTTGATACTGAAAGGAAATATGCCTATGTGTTTGAAAAGGAAGGTTTTTAATAAATGTGTTTTGCCAGTTCTTACTTATGGATCTGAGACTTGGACACTTAATAGAAAAGAAATACAGAGACTTCAGACCACTCAAAGAAGTATGGAGAGATGCATGTTGGGAGTAACAAGAAGAGATCAAAAACGCAATGTATGGGTAAGAGAACAAACAGGTGTTACTGACCTCATTGAAAAAATTAAAAGACAAGTGGAGTTGGGAAGAGATGATAATAGATGGACAATTGAAATTTTAAACTGGATTTTAAGAGATCATAAAAGACCCAGAAAGAGACCACATGTGATATGGATGGATGAATTAAAAAAGTGTGCAGGGGTGATGTGGAAACAAAGAAGCTAAAGATAAGAAAAGATGGATTGAACTTGGAGATACCTTCATCCTGCAGTGTATTGGTAATGGTTAATGATATATATATATATATATATATATATATATATATATATATATGCTCAAATGAATTTACAATTCAATCTTCCCTCAATCTACAATAGTACAGTAAAATACACAGTACTGTCACTGGATCACGAGCTTATAATCTCTCAGAGAACCACTGAGGGTACTTTAAAATCATATTAAGACTCATGTTGTCAGTTGGATCCATCTACAGGCACCAAAATCATGGGATCACAGTCAGAAAAAAGAAGAGCACTAAAAAAAAGCCACAGGAAAAAAGACCTCAAGAGTTATTTCACCTGCTCTCATATATTCCCATGTTTTAAGTCTCACTCTCATCTCGTCCCCTTTGGAGTATTAACATGATGGCTGCTCCCTTATTGCTCATGTTTGAAGCCTCATTCTATTTTTTTCTGGACTACTAACAACACTGCTTCCTTATTTCTTAGGTGTGCAAAAAGGATTTATTTGGTTATCAATTTTTTTGATAATCCGGTCTGGTAAAACAAGGCATCTTTAATTATTTAATTTAATTAATAATTTGTCATTATTAATTATTTGTAGGGTGTACATTTTGATTTAACTAACTTTATTTCACTTTTATACTCTATATAAATTTCCCTCATTTATATAACTGCTAAATATTTATTACTTAATGTGTGTGTGCCGTTACTGACTCTAATTTACATATACACATATATATCACTAACCTATATAATTTAATACAGTTTGTAAAATGACATTCTCTGGAGCATAAAGTTCTGCAATTAATTCCAGTTTTGGTACTTCCATTGTTTAAATTTTTAAGACAAGATCAATTCCTGTTGCCATACTTCCAGCGCTTAAACTTCTTAATGAAACCATTACTTAATTTTACTTTATTACTTCTATAATATTTTATCAATCAAAATTTGTCACATGATAGCATGCTTGCAAAGATATTAAAATGAGCTTAGATTATAGTTCTATCTCATAACTTTAATCACATTTCAATCCATTAATTTTTGAGTAATGCCAATATCTGTTTCTTCTTTGTAAGTATTTCGTTTTTGTGACTATTTTGTTATTCCCAACCTATATCTCTCTATATTTGTGAAGTGAAGCTTTAAAGCATTATTTGTAAAAAAACATTTACATAATCTCAAAATCTAAATGACTTAAATAATTTTCATTTGCTTTTAGTTCCTTAGTTTTCCATTTTAATCCACAAATTACTTTTTGTAAACTGATGTAAAACATTTTGCAAATGCAGAATATCCTGTCATAGATCCTTAGAGAATATCTTTCATAGATTCTTTTCAGTGTTAATCTGCTTAGTATCAGTATGTATTTTGTTATTTCCAATATATGGCATGATTCCAGACCTATAATGTGAGGAATTCTTTAATTATTGTAGTAATGCTTATAGAGTAAAATGCTTTATCATAATGTACATATGGAAACATAATAAAAACTAATTTGTAATTTTCTCATTATTTAAATATGATCTACTAAGGTTAAAACTACGTTTATATAGAATCGATCATTTGGTTGATTAGAATCCTAAATTAACAGTAAAAGTTATCATAATTATCTTGATAAAAATGTTGTAAAAAGACCTGATAAAACATTTACAGATCTGTAATATAAAATGGTTTCTCTATCATCTGTTGTAAATATTAATATGACTATTGCATGTTTTCAATTATCAGGCACGTATTTATTCTTTATATATTTGGATACAACTTGTCAACCTGTTTTTTATATTTTTACCTCATTTTTTAAAGGTATCTGTTATTATTCAATTTTTATATCTTCCTAAAGTTAATTGCATGTATCACTTTTTATTTAAAACATTGAATAATTCAATAGAAGTAATCTTGAAATAAAATAATAGTTTTTACTTCACCTTTGATTAGTAATTAATTGTGCTTGCACTTTACACAAAAAAGTGAAGCTTGTCTAAATCTTACAAAGTTATATGGCTTAGCGCTTTTGGAGATCTTGAGTCTCCATAATCATAGCCTACTTTTAATTGAAGTTACATTGTGGTTTATGTAAAATTTTATGCAACATTTTTTTTATTTTTATAATGACCATTTTCTGGAGATTGTAAAGCATGATTCTTTCCAGTTTATTGCATCACTGTCATTTGCAATAAAACATGCCTCTTTGACCTTTCGCTTCACATCATTGCGTTCCATGCACAGTGCCCTTGCTATAGTGGGCTCAAACCTATGGCCAGTTGTTTTTTGGTGCTCAAAGAATATAGACTTGTTTTCATCGTTAATTATTGCTTTCCTGTACAAATAATGATGTTGAGCTGTTCTAGTTGTGATGTTGGCATGGGTCTCCCCATAGTATGCCACTCTACATCTATTGGTTGGGCATGAAATCCTATAAAATGCTTGGGATATTTGATCAGAAGATATTTTGTCTTTGGTATTGTTTATTAATCTGTTTGTTGATGGTGGGGTGTGGAATTCTAGTTCAAAGGACTCAGCAAATATTTTATAATATTTTCTAGCAATTGATGGTATGTATGGAAGCATTATTCTTGGTTTATTGTTTTTGACTGTGTCAGTTTGTAATTTAGTTTGAAATTGCTTGATCTTTTTATATATAATGTTATGTGAAAATCCAACCTTTTCTAGATCTTTAGTATAATTTGTTAGGTTCATTTTTCGGTCAGCTTCAAATTTACATAGTTTATGATTTCTGTGCAGGAAGGAAGAGAGTCCAGCCAATTTATGAGAGTTGGGTGTGTTCGAGTTTGGATGTATAAATCCTCGAATTTCTAGTGGTTTAACTGTCATAGCGTATGTAAGTTGATGTGGATCTCTATGAATTTGAATATCTAGATAATTAACATTGTGCTGAAGTAATCTTATTCTTTATTACTATATAATTCTTTATAGACCTCTTTTACCTACTTCATGAAATCCTCTCTCTCTCTCTCTCTTTTGTTTTTTAGTCATTTTTTCATATTTTCTTCTTATTACATAAATATTTTTCGAATCAATACCAAATAATTGTTTTATATTTTTGAGACTTTTTTTCCATTTGTTTTCTTGCCAAGATGCAATTATACCTGGGTCTCATTTTATGTAGTAGATAAGTTCCACAGAAAACCTGCATTAAAAAAAATTGCACAAAAATAGACTTAACTTACCTTGAAAAATGGGGGATAGGGTCTGTAATTTTCAGAATTCGCATAAAAGCAAAGCAACAAGGAAAAATTACTTTAAAATTCGCATTAAAAAAATAAGGAAATAAAGCATGACTAATAAAAAATATCAAATATTTGAAAAAAATTGGTATAAGACAGACTTTTTTTAGTTTTTTTTTATTAACTACAGTATTTAATTTGACATTTTTTCATACATATTTTAATCATTATCGCTATTTTCGAATGTGCAGTTCATTTGTAAACTTGTAAGAAACCAGATTCGTCGATGTGATGTGATGTGATGTAGCTTCTTCTTGAATGAAGTCAAGAATCTCTCAGCAATTATGCCCAGAGAAACTTGTTAGCCACTTTATTTTCCATTCCCCACTCTAATTTTTACCACATTCTACACAACTAGTGCCAATTTCAGTCTTGTACTGTGTTAATGGTTTTCTGTTGACAACTGATTTTTACTACTGAAATAAATTTTAAATGTTCACATTTTGTTTCTATATTAAAAAAATGAGGATCGCAATCAAAACAAAAAGATTATACATTATCATTAAAAATATTATTTTCAGTTTATAAAATCAATAAAATCTTCATTATTTATTTTAAAAATCTACATTATTTATTTCTGTTATATCTAACAAAATACATTTTAAAAGTTTAAAATTTTTGAATATTTTTTGCAATATTTTTATATGTGAGTATAAATCTATTATTATTTACTCATTAGTATAAGTAGGTTATTTATTCTAAATATAGCTTCAGGCCATATTCACATTAGCTGCTAATATAACATTATATTTTTGGAAAAAAAAGTATTTCAAGTCTAAATAAGTTATTAATAATTTAAATTTCTTTATATCCAATAAATATAGTGAAATATAAAAAATATTAAGTAGAAACATGAATCACATAACTTCAAAATCGCATTACAATAATCCGCATAAAATGAGATCCAGGTGTATATATTTTAATATTATTAACTCCCTTCCACGTTATTTTGCACAAGTGAAAATATTCAATTCTATTAAAACATTATATATATATATCCATATTTATTTTTTATAAATATATTTATTTGTTTCAATAAAAAATTGACTGGTAAATTTCTGAGTTTTTTGGAACTAGCATTTTTATCGTTGTTCTTAATAGTTTATTTGTTACCTTTCTATTAGTTTTATTCAAATCTGAATGATCTTCAAAGTCTAATTAAAAATTAATTTGAAATTTTTAATTTAAATCCACCAGAATATTTCTGAAGATTAGGATTATCAATTGTAAATTTTGGTCTCTATAGTTTTGCATTAGCATCGTTTCTTACATCTTCCTAGTCAATGATCACTTCTGCGGTAAATTAATCAGGAAGATTTCAGTCTTGAAATACTGTATCTTCTGTTTGACAAAATATAATCTAATTTTACTGTATCTTCATGTAGATATTTCCAGAACCATTTTCATTTATAACTTTTATTAAGAAGATTTAAAAATAGAATGTTTTTTTTTTTTGGTGAAGTTTACAACCTTGCGTCATCTTTTAACCCTATCACCATAACCTAATGTATCCAAAACAATTTTCTCTTTCAGTGGTTTACCAATTCCAGTACTAAAGTGTCCCATAACAATTTTAAAATGTTGCTTGGTATAATAAAAATATTTTGTACATTCACTTAGCACACTAATTTTTTATTATAATGAGAATATGTTAGGACATAATCTTCAATCATCTGTATTTAGTATCTTCAATTAAATTAAATAACTAATCTTGTCACTCAGTCTGATATACTACCATTTATCATAATATTATTTTTGAATTAGTACTTATAATTAATTCCAGAAATATGAATAATCTGTCTTTGGTTTCTTCAATTAAGTTGAATAATTAATCTCCTGTTTCAGTCTTAAATAACAGCACTAACATTTACAAAATTGTTTTTACACTTTTTACTTATAATGAATCACATCCTTCTAGTATTTTCAATATTTGTAGGTTCCCTTGACAACAGTTTGAGATTGTTGATTGTTATCTATATTGGGATTGTCTAAGTGTTGATTGGTTTCTAATGGTTGTAATAAAATATATGTTTATTTTTTAAATCAATTCTAGCTTCTTCTAAGTTTAACCACTTTAGGTATTTTTTCTGAGTTTACTTGAAAATGTTCTGCACTTGCAGGTAATTGTATTTTGCAGAGAACTTAAAGCGCAAATTTTTGAGCAGATCATAAATTTAATACTAATTAAATTTAAAATGAGAGTTGTATTAAAATAATTATTATTTCAAATTTTAGCACTCTATACCATCCTAAGAACTTTGAGAAATTCCAAAATATTAAACTGCTAATTTGGAAATTCACAATTGTTTTATTATATTAATTCTGTAGAATTCTTAGAAGTCTTTTGGTTACAAATAAGTTTTTCTAGATTCTTTTTTGTTAAAACAAAGGGCTGATTATCTATGACTTGATTTTAAAAAAAAACATGTAGCATTTTTTTGTTAAAAAAACTAATAAATATAGTGTATCTTTATATGTACATAAATTCAATGACGGAAAATAAATGGTTGGCAAGAAAAGATAAAAATGTTTATAGGTTGAAATTCCCAAGAGACACTCATTTTCAATGCTTTCAAAGTATATTGTTTTAATTTTTAATAAAAAGGAAATTATCAAAATTGCAATAATTATCTCATTATGCAAAAATATTTTAGTTATGTTATTGAATACATTGTTTCCAGTCATAGATGAATGATTATCAAAAAATTAGTGTAGTTTTAGAGAAATCATAATATCATCATCATCATCCATTATCGATCCACTGCAGAATGAAGGTCTCTCCAAGTTAAACTCATCTTCTTCGATTTTTAGCTTCTCTTCTCCACATCACCCCTGCACACTTTCTTATTTAACCCATCCATCACACATGTGATCTCTTTCTGGATCTTTTACACTCTCTTGGAATCCAGTTTAAGATTTCAATTGTCCATCTATTATCATCTTTTTTAACAATATATCCAGCCCAACTCCACTTCAGTCTTTTAATTTTTTCAATGAGATCAATAACACCTGTTTGTTCTCTTACCCATATATTGTATCTTCGATCATTTCTTGTTACTCCCAACATGCATATCTTCATACTACTTTGAGTGGTTTGAAGTCTCTGTATTGCACTTTTATTAAGTGTCCAAGTCTCAGGTCTATAAGTAAAAACTGGTAAAACACATTTGCCAAAAACCTTCCTTTTCAAACACATAGGCATATTTCCTTTTAGTATCAAGTTATTTCTACCAAAAGCACTGCAAACAAATTTAACTCTATGATTTATTTCATCTATTATGTTTCCATCTGTACTAATAATCTGACCAAAGGATAAGTAATTGTTAACTTCTAACTCATCATAATCGATCTTTATTTTCATATTTTGAGAAAATCTATTAAACACTACTTAGACATTTTAACATTCATCATTAGTCTTACTTTCCTACTTTCATCTGATAGCTCCTGCAACATTTCCTGCACCTCTCAAGCATTATTTGCAAAAACAAGTACATCATCTTCAAAATCTAACTGAATTAAATAATTTCCATATACTTTCACTCCTTTAGTTTCCCATTTTAATCCACAAAATACTTCTTACAGCAGTGCTGTAAAAAGTTTTGGAAATATGGAGTCACCTTGTCTTTTACACTTCTTAATGTTCACTTTCCCAGTATCATTATGTAATCTAATTATTGCTGTTGCATTTTTATACTTTAAAATATGACAATATCCTGGATCTATATCTTAATGATCCAATGCTTTAATCACTGAAAAAATGTTTATAGAATCAAATGCCTTTTCATAATCTACAAATCCAAAACATAATAACAACTCATATTCATTTGTCCTTTCTATAACTTCTTTCAATACCTGGATATGAGCTACTATACTAAAACCATTTTTAAATCCAGCTTGTTCTCTTGAGTGGTAGAAATCCAATGTTCTCTGTAGACGAGTTGTAATTATTTTGGTAAAATTTTTGTATAAAACTGATAAAAGGCTGATAGGTCTGTAATTTCTAATATCTTCTTTATCCCCTTTTTTAAATATTAATATTAATACTGCATTTTCTCAATCATCTGGTACATCTTTATCATTTAGACATTTGGTATATAACTTTGCTAAAAAAATTCTATTTTTTGACTTTCTTCTTTTAATATATCAATTATAATTCCATCATTTCCTGGAGCCTTTCCTTTTTTCATACATTTAATTGCATGTCTCACTTCTTCATTTAAAATTCTGGGCAATTCAGAAGATGTAATAGATATAAAAGGTACTTGTTCTTTATTACTATATAATTCTTGATAAAAGTCTTAATACCTATTTCATGATGTCATCTCTATTTTTAGTAATAATTCCATGTTTTTTCTTATTGCAGATATAAATTTCTACCAATACCAAAATGTTGTTTTACATTCTTGAGACTTTTATTCTCTTCTACAGCTTTTATTGCTGGTTCAAAGTTATACTCTTATATCATTTTCAACTCTTATCTGCACCATATTACAAAATTCGAGATATTTAATCCTTTTTAATAAATCATTTTTGTATATCTTTATATTTCTTCTTGATTCTCTAGTCTCAGTAGAAATTTTATTAGTCAATTGCTACTTTTTTCTATGAGCTATCTTTGTTGCAGTTTTTTTAAAAGTGTATCAGTTATTTTTATATTAATTTCATTCAAATCTGAATCATGTTAAAAATCTACTAATACTTGAAACCGATTTGTAAGTTCTAATTTAATTTCGTTAGAGTCTTTCTGGAGATTAGGAATATCAGTAAATATTGTTTTTCTTAATAAATTTTTGTCTCTAGTTTTGCATTAACATGTATCTGACATCTTACTAATCGATGATCACTTACATGTCCATTTCCTTTTAACATTTTTCTTTAAAAAAATTAAAAATATAAAGTTTTTTTTCTACAAACTCCCCAATTCTATGTCTTCTCTCATTTCTATTACCATAATCAAAATTACCTACAGCAGAAAAAAGTTTAGACTCTTTGATTCCTCTTAGAGGCTTTAAAGGAAATGAGCAGGGCAAATTCCTAATACCCACTTTATACGTTCTTGTCATTACAGTTGTTATTACTGGGATTATTCATATAGTATACGAACATTAGACAGCATGGTGAGTTTATTGGCTTTTTATTTTTGAGTTTAAGATCTTTTTCTTCTCAGTTGCCTGATAAGGCAAAATGAATGTTTGTGTAAGTGATAAATATTTTTTAATAGATATATACAATTATGACAAACAAAAATAAAAAAAACATGGCTTTTATCCCCAGGAAGCTGTAAAGTCACCAACCAATGCAGCAGTTGGTGGCCAAAGATGGAGGGTGCTAAGAATCGCTTGATTGCAGACCCAGGCTGCGATTTAATGATGACTTTTTATTTAGGTACTTACAACTGCAGATCACTACCAAGTAAAGGAAGATTGCAAGAATTAGAAGAAGAACTGTCATATTAAATGGGACATTATTGCACTTTGTAAAATTAGAAAAAAGGTGAAGAGATAATTGATTTAACAAGTGGACATATATTTTATTATAAAGGCATAAATATTGGAAATACAAGTGGAGTAGGATTCATTATAAATAAAAAATGGAACAACATTGTGGAGATTGATGGTATATTGGACAGAGTGGCAAGATTAGTTATACAACTTAATAGCAGATATCAAATTCAGATAATTCAAGTTTTTTGCCCCAACAAGTTCTCATAATGATGAAGTAGTAGAAGATTTTTATATGAATGTACAAAAGGCTTTTGATAAGAGTAAACAACATTTAAATTGTCATGGAGACTTTAATGCTAGAATTGGTAAACAAATGATAATGTAGTTGTAGTTACAACTGCCAAATATATGTGACTAAAGTGTCTAAAACTTAGTAATTATAATTATATAGTCTCTCAGTAGATTATATGGTTATCCACAAAAATTTAAATTATTATGTTTCTAAAACAGAAAATTACAATAAGTGTTATAATTACAGGTAAATCTCTGATATTTTGAAAAGCAAAACTGGTTTTAAACTAGCGCCATCTTTGTTTTTTAGTTTTATAATAATTGTCTGTGATTCTGTTTGTATGCCATTTTATAAAACTGGGACCAATGATCAATACTGTTTTGTCAGTGAAACTTTTAATTTTAATCAATTAATGAATCCTTCTCCAATCCTATTCTTCTTGTATTTCTTCGATCTGAGATTTATAACATGTTGATCAATGTTTATTATTGCCTATTGAAAAGAAAGATCTACAAAATATATTTAAGTTTTGTAAAGCATTATAACATGCTAAGTATGGAATTGTTCAGCTGGAGAAATCCCATTTTTGACCCCCAAATATTGCAGTTATTTTTAATTGAGGATTCTAGCTTTCAAGTCCAGGACACTAGATTCAACTCATTAGGTTTTTTGTTTGGCCAATCATGTTGGATCCGTTTCAGTAATCTTAGAAATCCAAGATGGTTAGAGGTGTGTTGATGTTTTGAATTTACATTGTTAGCAGCTTCTGTAGGCATTTGAGTTAAAGCATATGCATGGTAAATTTGTTTTCCACAATGGTATTTTCATTTAAAGGTATGATCTGATAAAAAAATTGAACCATCTCAGAAATCATGGTAAGGCATGCTGAATAATCTTTTTTATCTGATGTAAAAATATCCAACAGTCATCTATTATCAGTCTGTATAAAGAATTATCTACTGTAAAGATAGTCATAAAATTCTTTAATGCCACTGATCAAGTCTATGCTTTGATGTGAATGCACTAGAGGAGAGTGTATCATAATCATTCCTACGAGACAACACATCACTTGTTCCCCTGGTGATACATAACAAGTTATTACCAGCACTCTTTCAGGGTCAAAGTGTGGCAATACTATTGAGTTTAACATCAGGATTTTAATTTATTGAAATTTCTATCATGCTTCCTGTCCCACTTCCAGACTGCATTTTTGTCCAGTAGTCGGTATAGTAATTCAGCAGCCTCAGTTTTATAATATAAAAAACTATGTAAATGACTGATGAGTCCTAAAAAAGTTTACTTCTTTTGTTTTCAGGCATCTTTGCTTCTTAAATTGCTTTGATTTTTTTGTGTAGGATGAATGCCACCTGCTCCTATCCTAAATCTAGAAATTCATGTTTTTTAGCCTTAAAAATACATTTGTCAAAGTTTATTTTAATGCCCGAAGTTTCAACTTGGATAGGAATTGCTTACACTAATAAAAAATCATCAAATCCAGCAACAAGTTGATCAAGGACTCTCTGAAATATAGCTGGAGTGACCAACATTCCAAAGACACTGATTCATTTTAAATAAATCTTTGTGAATGATTGTCAACAATACTTTTTCAGCCTGATCATCAACTGGAAGCTGCAAATATGCATGTTTCAAATTAAGTTTTGTAAAAGCCTTCTACTTGACAATGGGATTAGATCTGCTTAGCTGATGGTGATGAGTTATTATCAGATACCAGGGCTTTATTGAGTGTGCATCAATAATCACCCCAAATCTGCACATCATTGATAATTGGGACAATTGGAGTAACCCATTCTGAGTATGATTTGGATTCAATGATTCTGCAGCATGACAAATGATATTTCTGCACTATTGTTAAAACGTTTGAAGTGAAAAGTTAGTAGAGACCACACTTTATCAAAATCAAGATTAGTTAGCACTTCTTGGTCATTGTATGAGTTTTAAAACCTCATAAGGTTAAGAATCCAACCACAGAAATGATAATGCCTAATTTTGAATCAGGCTATTTAATTTGCCTAGCCTGTAAATAAAATAGTTCATGATCTTTATAGTCTGTTCTGGATAGGCTGGATGAAATTCTCCAATTGAGTAATATTTACACATTTTATTTTTTCCTTCTTTAGGCCATGAAAAAAAAAATTAAATTTGTGAGAGTAACCATTTGAGATGATTTTTTAAACTTTATCAGAGAAGCTGTTGTTTGCCTAATTGTCAATCTTTGATTAAACACAATATCTATCATAGGGAGAAGCTTCTGCCTTTATTAAAAAGAAATAACCACTAATATTTGATTTTAATACTGTGTATTGATGCCCCGATAATGTTAGCGGCCAAATTTTATGATCAAATGATGACGTCCAATGGCTCATGTGGTTTTGTCTTTGTAAATACTTTATTTAGTCATGGGGGAAAAATTAATATTTTCAATTGCACCAAAATATTTTATGTTTAGTATGGTATATATAAACACAAATGTGGGTAAGTATTATCAGGACTATATTTTTTAGCATCATAAACAAATATACACTTTCATATTTACAATATTTTACAATGGCTATACTCTTCCTACTACAATTTGGTGAAATATAGCTGCTAGTTCTAGGGTGAATTACACAAGAAGGGACTTCAAATATTCTTATACATTTCCTACCACTTCCAGTTGTATCATGGAATCCCTGACTTGTAAGTAGACCCAGTGATACTTCTACTCTGACAGCTTTCTTCATGCCAGTGTTTGGTGATACCTGTTGTACACAACACCTACATTCAAAAAGACTGATTATCTATTTTCAGATCCCATCCTTAATGAAAACAATCAGATTTAGTGAGCACCATTGCCAATTGGCTTATTTTTGTTATTGGTTATATAAATTAATAGTGATTAATGCTCAGACTTGTTCATTAC
>JAQFVV010012703.1:52500-154376 GCA_028023455.1 Epiperipatus broadwayi
AAATTTGTGCAATGGTATGCAGAACAGAAATCGGTCTATAATTAGAAACACAATCTCGATCACCATTTTTGAAGATTGGAACCATTTTAGCACATTTCAAAACACTAGGAAAAGTACAAGAATTAAGAGACAGATTAAAAATAAAGGCAAGAGGTACTGCAATAAATTCGGCTAACCCCTTATAAATAAAAGAAGGAATATTATCATATCCTAAACTAGAGTGAGTCTTAAGCCTCCTAATAGCTACAATAACATCTTCCCTAGAGATATGATCAATTGTACATTTAGCACTAGACAAATTGCCAGGAAATGTGATTTTAGAATCAATCCCATGTTGTGAAAAGTATAACTCTGCAAAATGTTTAGAAAATTCATCTGCATTTAATGCAGAACCATGAGTCATTTGAACCTTTTTCTTACCCAAGCCTGAATTATTAACAAAATTCCAGAATTCTCTAGGATTAGAAGAAATATTAATTTCAATTTTTTTTATATACTCTTGTAAATCTCGTTTATAGATATATTTAGCCAATCTTCTAAAATTGATAAAGTTATTATAATAAATTATATTCTGTGTCTTAAAATAGAGTCTATGATGGTAAGATTTCCTTTTAATAATCTTAATAAGAGTATATGAAAACCAAGGAGGATAACCTTTGTTAAACGACAATTTATTAGGAATATATACATCAATAAAACCATTAAAAATTTTCAAAAAATAATCCAAGCAAGAATTCACATCATTAATTGAGTACATATTATTCCAATCAACTTCAGACATTTTTCTACAAAGATCAACATAATTACCCCTCCCATAATCCCTTTTCACAACATTAGAACGAGTAATTTTAGAATAACACATCTTAATATAAAATTCGATAGGTGGATGATGAACATCAATTGGAAAAGAAACAGAGACAAAGTGAAAATTACTAACTATTGGTACATTACAAAGAACACAATCTAAAGTACGCTGAAAATTATTAACAACAGGGTTATATTGTTGAAGCCCAAAAAATTTGCAAAATCTAAGCATTCTTAAAGCTTTCTGAGATAATAAAGAATAATGCGTAATAATCTTACCCTTAAATAAATCAGGCATATTCAAATCACCAACAATGATAATATTATTATATCTAATCAAAAAATCTTCAAGTGCTGTCAAGAAGTAATCAAGCTCTAAAAGTGAGATATTAGGTTTAAAATAAATATTTCCCAATATACATTTAAAATTATGATCCATATAAACTTCACACCATGTAGATTCACATACAGAAGAAGTAAAACATAGATCCTTATATAAAACATTTTTGTTGATGGCAATAAGAGTACCACCTCCTCTAGCTGCATATTCTAAAGATCTATCCGTACGTAAAATAATATACCTATTATCAAGGAAAGAACAATCGGAAAATTGTTGATTTAACCAAGTTTCTGTAAAAAATATCAAATCAAAATGCTCTGTTTCAAAGAATTGTTTAATTTCCACACACTTAGTTCTCATCCCTCTAACATTCATATAAAAACAAGAAAGCCCTACCATATTAAATTAAAAATAAATCAAAACAAATAAATAAATGAAATCAAGTAAAGAAAAATGTAAGTAAGTATAGTGAATAAAGAAAATAAGAAATTAAAGAAAATAAGAAATCAAAGAAAATAAATAAATACCACTAAAGTTTTAAAGAATTAGCCAAAGTTCCATAAAAAAAACGAATGGAAGCACCACGAGGCCATAAATTGGAAGAGATTAAATCATTATGTTTATGAGCAGGAGCAGATATATAAAAGCAAGAAGACTTCGAGTTATACATATTAATTTCATGACACATGATCCTAGTTCTTAAACGTTTTTCAAGAAATACCTTAATATTATATGAATTAAGACTCACTGGCATATTAGAAACAAAATATCTATTACATTTTGTATTAATATTATTAATAATATTGTTATGAATTTTAGAAATACCAAACCCCCTTTCCACAGGTAGTCTACCTTTTTTACCAGAAGTTGAAAAAGAGCATCCCAAACCATTTCCCACATTAACCTCATTATCAATATAATTGTTATATTTAGAGAAATGTGAATAATTTGCTCTATGAGTAAAAAAACCTCTATCAGCATTTGCTAGACAATTTTTTCTTCTGAAATTTGATTTATAAAAGTCACCAGAAAAATTACTACTATACTTTTTTGGAACAGAATGTGAATATCCATCCTTCAATATATACTTTTTGTCAGGAAAATTATCATAATATCCCAGCGATGAATTATTAACAGAAAAGCCAGAAAACTTGTTAAATTTTTCATCATCATTAAGTCTAGAAAATTGTTTTTGATATTTATCAGACTGCCTATAAATTTTAGTTTTATAAACTTTTCCTTTATTGTATCTTGTACCATTATCAATTCCACATCCAATATATTCATCACATTTATAAAAATCCTGATCTAATATCTTATTATTACCTTTATAATCACCATTATAAATGCTATTATTTTTATTTTTATCTTTTTTTCCCAAAACTATTTTTACCTTTATCTCCAATAAAGAATGAGGACTTGGGCAACTTTTCTAAGGTATTATTACCCTTAAAAGATGAATTAACATCACCAGCAAAATCAACCTCAGCAATATCCCCAAAGACTTGTGTTTCCAATAAATCACATTGTATACCTACATCACCAGAAATAACACCATCACCAATAGCTTTAGATTTCTTCACACCAAATTTTGCCATATTCATAATCATACTATAAACTTCCTGAAGAGACATAGATTTTAATAATTCAAAAGTAAAACCAGCCAAGTCTACTTTTCTACTTTCCTCATCTTGAAGCAAATTAACTATATCCACATTGAACTAAAATTTAAACTCCTATCTATACCTAAATTATTATCACTACCTCTATTATAATTATCACTTTCAGAAATATTTCCAATATGTATATCAGTTTCCACATCTATAAGATCATTATTATTAACTATATCCACATTAGAACCTAAATTATTATCACTATTATCTTTAACACTATCTCTATTATAATTATCCCTTTCAGAAATATATTCAATATGTACATCAGATTCCACATCTATAAGATCATTATTATCTGTTGACCCAACACTCTCAATATTCATCATTTTATCCACAGACAATTGATTACATTCTATACAATGAAAAAAACCCAAACCAACAGAATCAAAAATTTTTGCATCAGACCTGGACAACTTCAAACAAGATATATGAAAATACCCTTGACAAAAACCAGAGCACTTAATTCCATTATCCGCATCTGACAATTCTACATTACAATAAGTACATTTAACCCCAACTACATTTAAACCCAAACCATATGTAGAAGAATCTATGACTAAAACATCAGGATCATTACCAATATTAATATCAGCAAATGGTGTAGTAAGATTATCTGAATTATCTATTTCATGCTCAGAATTATAATAATGACTACAAAATTCACATATGAATTCCGGATCATTATCATTAAAGATTTTAAAATCACTTAATTTATAACAATCCAAATGATACTTTAGCCCACAAAAACCAGCACACTTTAAATATTTTTGTCTGCCGTAAATATTACATAAACAGAGAGGACATTTAACAGCAAATGGGGCCATTAATTATAATACAAAAATAAAAAATATATAACTATAAAATATACAAATCTTCCATTAACATATACAAATCATATATACACAAAACTTTAAACAAAAAAAAATCACATACAACATATATAAATCTGTAATATCTTAAAGGGAGTAACTTCTTTTTCTCCCTTATTATTTTCAGATTGTCCAATAAATATATAAACAACATCCAAAATAAAATTATTGAATATATCAAAGTCACTATGTACTTAATTATTAATAAAATGAAATTTTATATCTAGTGAAACTAAGACAAAGAGAAATATGTTACTTAAAAATAAAATAATAGACATTAGAAATTCCATTGATTATGTTTCAAATAGAAACACATACATATTAAAAAAACCATGTTAAAAAAAAACTTGAGTCATATAAATTAAACCATGATAATAGTTTCCAAAAATAAAATATAAGCTTTAGTAATAAAATTCTCCAGGCATATTAGTTTTAAATGCAGATAATAATAATAATAATAACAATAATAATAATAATGATGATGATGATGATGATGATAATAACAATGGGTATTTGATCTCTAAATATTTTTTTCATAAAATGATAATATAAGAATTTTCAAACAATTTTTTAACTATAATGTAAATATTTGTAACATGTTATACTTTAAGAATTGATTGTAAAAGAGAGAGTAGAGTATAAAATAAAATAAATAACTTTCTTTGTTTCTCTCTTCAGTTATTTTACGTATCTACAAGTTTTGATTTTAATTTTGAAAAACAAAGAATGGGGAGAAAAAAATTTACTTCCATAAGTTATAGAAAAATTTAGTGAACAATTTTAATTTTTAACATTTAAGAGAAATAAAACAGGTAAAGTATTATGTTTAGCAAGATATTTTTTTTAAAATAACATGTTAACAATTTTTTGAAATTTTGTTTTAATTAGTTAAAGTTGTTTTTCTCTTTATCTTCTACCAAAAACAAAAGACAATTTTTAGTAAAAATGGTAATTAAAATAATGTTATTTTTAGCATGTGAACAAAATAACTGCAGAGGAATTTTTTTCTTGTGATTGGAATTTAATTTTTATGATCATTGTTATGTTGTATTGCAATATTAATTTTGAAGGAGAGAAATAACAATTTTTGAAATTATACCCAATTAGTCAAGATTTTATGCAGTTATGTGAAAGACAAGATTGTGATTGGATAAATACAGGATTATTCCAAAAAACAAGATAAAGAGTGGCTAAATTAATAGGTCTCAGTGTCTGGTAAAAACAGTTACTTTTGGTTAAGCTATAGTAGCAAAAGCCATTCTTATCTCAACTGTTATAAGAAACTGTAGCTGCAGACTGTACTCATTCAAAACAAGAAGTTCAGCTGTGAACAAAAGGTTTTTAAAATGAAGTTAAAAAGCTATGTGCTAAGTTTTAACAAAAAACTGAATATTATCCAAACTCAACTATGTAACTGTTTTATTATAAAACTATAAAGGACATATACAATACTCTTGCATTGTCTCCATCTAAGAGCATGGGTGTATCTGACTCTATGTTTTAGTCTGACCTGAAAAATTATTAGATTTATAAAAATAGATAATTTCCTGTGAACATTAGCCTGGGAGTAGGTCTTAATGAAGAAGCCTACAAGAAGAAAACCAACATGGAATAACTGAAAATTACAAATTCCAAAGAAGGACTCAAAAGAAAAATAAATCTATGATAAAATGGAAAAGCTTACAAAAAGAAAATCAACATGGAACAACTGAAAATTACAAATGCCAAAAAAGTATTCCAAAGAAAAATAAATCTATGGTAAAACAGTATTTTAATGTGTTCATTATATCTATATTTATAAATAAAAATTTTATAAAAATTATTAATTGGCAATAATAAATAATTTTATTAATTTAATGTATTCTTTTAAAACATGTTTTATTTTTTATTTCATTCATTTGACTTTTTTTTCAAAATTATAGAAAGAAATTTTACCTAGTTTAAAATTTTCTTATCTCTGATTGTGGAAAGTTCTTTTTCAACTTTATTTATTGACAAGAAATAATTCCAAGGAAGTAAATGTTAAAAACGTCAACCTAGTTGCTAAAGAAAATTATATTTTTTGGTAAATTATGTTTAATTTGGGATTGTCATATCATTTTTTAAAAAAAATTCCTAATTAATTTATTACTTAATTTATTAAATAATTGTCAAAACAAATTCCAGTGTAATGTACTTATTCCCTCAGCTATCTGTTCTATGAATTGACAGTATGTGTGACTACATTTTATATTTTAGAGGTTTGTAAATTAATGTTGTAAAATTGTGCAATTATAGTATAGTAAGCCTATAATTTTTTACTTTTTTGTACACTTTTACAGTGCCTAGGGTATTGTGATTTTTATCTAGCTCTGTGCAGCAATAATGGTTAAGATATTTATATGTGGGGTTTATGTTTGTGCTTGAATATATCCATGTGATAACTCTGGATGGTGCAAAAATATCACTTTTATAGTTCATTCACTGCATTTTTTATCCTATTAGAAATTTAGTTTATAGTTTTCTGGTACACTAATAGCAATGAGCTTTATTTTTTATGAGTGACAAATTTGCACAAAAGTATGTGCATGCAGATGTTATGTTATATTTTGCTTTAGGTTGGCAGTGAGTAGATGATTGCTCTGTTTATAATGTACCTGTTTTAAATCTAGTTACAAGAGATGACTATTGAATGATGAGTTCATTGTTTATTTGTAATGTTGGCTAATTTATAGTTTATAAAATTATTAGTATAACTATTTATAGCTTTGTTCAGTGGTGATTATCATGCTTTTTTATATGTATTCCTTTAGATTATTTGTGGTTGATGATGATTTTTAGTCATCCATATATCTGCATCATTATACTATCTGATTAACTATCCATAGAATGTTAACAAGGAAGTGAGTTCAGTGAATTTTATTCATTACCATAAAGAGTCAAAACAATCAGCTAAATTTTACAAAGTATTATTTTATGTAAATTCCACAAATACAGAAAAGTAAACATAAATACAATTTCAAGTACATAGAAATTTACTTTAATTTAATTCTTTAAAAAACAAACTTGACAAGATGTTTTAAGTTTTATTATAAAGTAATCAAATTGTAGAAAAATAAAAGATTGTTTTGTATTTGCCAAAAACTATTAATATTACACTGTAATCATCATATGATTTCTAAACACTAATTTTGATTTGATGTACAAATTATTTTTTGTTATAAATATCTCATATTAAAAAGCCAATAAACTCACCACATTGGCTAATCTATATTGGTGAGCAGCCCTTCCATGTTAATATACTATATGAGTAATCACTTAGTAATAACAGTTGCAACAAGAAGAATGTATGGAGTGGACATTAGGAATTTGCCCTACTAGGTTCCTTTAAGGCCTCCAAACGGAATCAAAGGTTCTCTTTTGAGTTAATAGCAAACTCCTTTCTGCAGATTTTGTTACAGTATGATTCTGTAATTGGCTTAATATAATAGTTTTGTATGGTAAATAAATTGAATTGAATTATTACTATCACTGATACTACTACTACTACTACTACTACTACTACTACTACTACTACTACTACAATTATTACTACTACTACCACTATTACTACTACTACTCTACTACTACTACTACTACTACAGCTGCTGCTACTGCTACTGCTACTGCTACTGCTACTACTACTACTACTACTACTACTACTAATAATAATAATAATAATAAAAATAGTTGTAACAGTAGTAGCAGTGGTAATAGGATTATTATTGTTATTATTATTTTGTATTTAAATAATGTCTTAACTTTTTATATGTAATATTGTCTGGTATGCCTATTTATTTCATATCCATTTTATTGGGAGTAATTTATATTTTATGTGATCTATCCAGATATTGCAAAAAGAGAATGAATAGTTTAATATATATATATATAAAATAAGGGATTTGAACACTTACTTTCAAGCTTCCTTCAATTGTTCATGTTATCTCATACAATCAATACCCATGACTTTCCCCCCACATGTTAAAAAGATAAGTGATATCCAATATATGCATTTCATGCTGAACCAGACCTCATCAGTTGGTCCAGAACATCATTTCTTTCACATGTATATAGTAAGTGTTCGGTGTATATTAAGATAACAAATATTCAAACTTTAATGGACCGGCTTAAATCTACCACACCCTCCAACTTTTCAGCCATACACTCCATTGAAAATCTTATGATTTAATGCTCAATCCATCATCAAATTTTTAATGGTATTGATGGCTGAAGAGTTGTAGAGTGGAGTAGATTGAAGCCTTTCCATTAACCTTTGAAGATTTGCTATCTTAATATAAAGCAAGCACTGATTATATATATGCATGGGAAAATGATCTGGACCAATTGATGAGTGCGGCTTTCACATGAAATACATATATTGGAGATCATTTACTTTTTCACATAAGGGGGAGGGGTCATATGTATTTGTTATGTGAGATAAAATGAATAGCTGAAGGCAACTTGAAAGTCTGCATTCACTTTTCTAAATTACATTTAATCTCCAAGTATATAAAATAATTTTTTATTCAGATATTATATATGTGTGTGCACACACGCGTCTGTGTGCAGGTCTACCTTCTGATGAGTGATATGAGATGGTACCAAGATAAATTAAGTTTAAATAATATAAACATATGTAAGCTGACCATTACAATGTATACAATTTGAAGCATACAAAGAATATTAATGATTCAAACATCTGATCTGATGGTATTTAAAGCAGAATTTTAATGTAGTTTTAATTATTGATGCATTTTGTTTATAAGTATTTTGAAATATGAGTTCAAGTTTAATGATAAATATATATATATTGCTTATAACACTTCTTTTATATACACTTCAATGCAAACAAATTTTCTTAAAAACTTCTTTATTTTCCTTACAGTTTCGACTGTCCAGCAGTCTTCATCAGAGCTCTAAGACTTTTCTCTGCTATAATTAAAATGAAAATAAAGAAGTTTTTAAAAAAATTTGTTTGCATTGAAGTGTATATGAAAGAAGTGTTATAAGAAATATATATGTATGATTATATGAAGATATGCAAAGAAAGTAAGAGAGAAGAATAAGAGAATATACTTCTGATAAGAAGTTTAATGATATACATATTTAGTTATATATTTATATGATGATGATTGCTAATATGATTGGTAATGATGCTAAATCTGAAACAATATTTACATGATTATAGATAACTTGGTTTTCTCATATATAATCAATAGATGTGTATAAATAAATATTAATGAGAGATTATGAATATGAAACATCATGCTCAACAAAAAATATTATATTACCATATGGATACATCAGTTTTTAGAGTTATTGCTAATTAATATATATGTATATGTTTATTTATATAGTATATCACGACTTATACATAAATAAAGATTGGTTCATTAAGTAAATGAAATCCTTTCAGTCCAAAGATTAAGAAAAACATTTTAGAAAATAGATCATACTATTTCTACTTTTTCCTCAATTTTATATATAGAAGCTCTTTAGTACCAATCTAATAATTTATTTTGAGTTTGATCTTTTATTTACTTTTTAAACGCTGCTTTCATGTCATGAAATAATATTAGAATGACTGACTGATCATTTATTCAAATATTTCTTTAGAAAAATGATGATTTATCATAACAAGAATTCTATGACTTAATTTATCGATTTACTGCGTAATCTTAAACCTCTTAGTATTATTCTTAATTGGGAATTTTTTTCGGTGAACTTTTAGTCGTATTTGTTCCTTCAATTTCTAAAAAAGATTTTTTCTAAGTTTTCAAATTTTTTAAAAATTCCTCAACATAATAAACCTAATATTGTAATAAGAAGTTTATTTATATAGCGCTAATATGTAATATCGAAAAGAGAAATAAACTTTTGGTCATGCACTTACTTTTTATAAATTTACAAGCACCCATCTGTAGCATCGGCTTAAAAAACATAAGTCAATCACTTATGTCTAAAGCGTATTGTTATAACTAGTCAACTTTTGCTCCCCATGTTGAAATTAAGACTTTAACCTATGACATACCTGATATTAATCTTGACAAATTAATTGTACAAACATATTCATGGTATAGCAGGAGAGAAATAGAAACTCATTTTTAATCCCCTGCTATTAAAAATAAATATTAACTTTTGAATTTAATGTATTAAATAGTCTATTTATATAACACTGTCATATGAAATATCGAGAAAGGAAATAATTCTTTGATCATATACTCTTTACGAATTTACACATACTCGCCCATAAGCATTTTTAATTTTGACACTTCCAAAAAATTAAGTATAACTTACATTACATCTTACTTGAAACATTTCCTGCATAATTTGATATTTAATATTTTCCTTTGCAATCTTCTGATCCAAGGTTGTTCAAAACTTGCTATCCAGTATATGAGATTGTATTTTTTTATTAAAAAGTTCTTCCATTACTTAATATGTCCTTGTAACTTAATTCCTTTTAGTTGATTTAACTGGAAATAATTCTCCAAAATATTGAGATGCTTTATAGTGCTTTCTTGTTTAACTTTGAACAAAAGAATTTAAAAAAATTGATCAATACAACCAAAGTTCTCATATACTCTACTATCCTGTGACTTTTGTTTTACCATTATTTCTTATGTCTCTGTCATTTGCTTTGATATTTTTATCACATTATTTTATCCATTCTGTAAATCATTTTTGTGTATTTTATTTCATTTGATCATAAACCATTGTTATGTTATTTATGATAACAACCATTTCTTTCTGAGTTTTTTGCATCTTCTCTTAAGTCTGTTGAGTTTTTTTCTTAAATAGAGATTTAGAATTTGATCATCATTTGTCTTCAATTGTTTTTTTGCTTCTAATTTTTTTCTTCTTTCTTTCTATACTCTAGATACATTAATTTATTTTCATTAGATTTTTGTCATTTTTTGAAATGTGAGTGTAAATTTTTTAATGCACTCCATTTTTTTGTTGTATTTGGTAATATGTTTGACCTACGATTTCCAACTTCATAGTAATTGCGGTCTTTTACACTACATCTGATTTATTTTTTATTTTTAAAAAATTTCTTCGAATTTGTCTCTCTATATCATTGCTTTTCTTCAAATTACTTTTGGATTTCGTCAGATTTAAATGTATTTCATTCATCAATTATTTATCTCTATTTTGTTGCTTTTTAAAATTTTTTAATCTGTTTTTATGGGTTTTCTTTAACTTTAAGTTGCATTTTTAAAAATTTTTTGTTGAAGAATTTTTAACTTCTTTGTTATGTTTGTTTATTTGCTGAATAAATTATGTAAAGTTTTTTATTTGCATTTATTTTCTTCATTAATACACATATCATTTTATTATTATATTTGTGTGATTTTACTTCTGAAATGTTTTTCATTATTTGAATAAATTCTTGCATTACCATCTCTGATTCCATTGAGTGCACTGACTCTTGTGTTGCTGATAAATTCATGTTTACTTCTGTTTACATCCTTTTTAGTACTGAATCTTTTATCATCGATATATATCACTTGCTAATTATGTATTATTTTGTTACTTATCCTATTTATGAAGATCTATAAACTTAAATATTATAAAATATATTTTGATTGCATAGACACACCAGTCTCAACCATTTTTATGTAATCTTATACAGAATATTGTGACATTCCTGCTTTTTATTTATGTATTTTTAAAGGTGAAGCAGTTTATTAAGTATTAGCTTGCCTCTCTACACGTTCACTAATTATGATATAAAATATTAGTATGTATGATTTTTATAAATGCTTTTCTTATTTCTGATTCCAATCATTTACTGCATGTTCTTTATTATACACCACAATACATGGAATGCAAAAGTCACCACAATTTGTAGTAAAAAATGTGTATATCTTTATGTTACCTATTGAATCATTTTAAAAGTATAATCCATTGAAAGCAATGCATTCACCCAAACATGTTTTTTTTTTTAAGTAATCTGAAAATTTTAGCAAATTAATGCGTTTTCACATCGGCATTCTTTTTTCATCATCTATAAGTACACAAATAAGTTTTGAGTTATTTTTTTATTTGAGAGAATAAAAAAAAGTCATATAAAGTGAAATCAAGCCATTATAACTGATAAATAGTTTGGGTTATGGACAACCTAATTAAAAATTATTTTCAATGTACGGTTTTGTGCCCTTGTGCATTATTGTGATGAAGTTTGCATTACACATTAATCCAAAAATGGGATGTTTTTGTCCTATCATATTACACAAATTTCTCAACCGTTCTAGGTTTTAAATATGTCATCAAATCCTGAGAACATAATGCCATTTACATCCAAAAAAAACACCAGTATCATCCTGATATTGGAGTTTATTTGCCATTCTTTTTTCAGATGTGGTTCTTGCTTATAAACTGTTTCAAAAGTTACTTTTGTTTTCATTTAATTTTTTTTGAAATGAATATATTATTTTACATTGTTTCTATTTTTTGCTAACACAAAAAAATATGAGGAAATTTTATACTTTTATTAAACCACTTAAACTTGCATTTTTCATAAAGCAGTTTCCTAAGAAACTGCTTAAAGAATTCCAACTGTATTCTTTCCCATTTTCTTTAAAAGAAAACAATTTTACATTGTTTCAATTTTTCAGCTATCTCAAAAAATGACGAATATATGAAACATAGATGGCGCCATGTTTTACTGGTCATGTCGTTTGATAGATTAATGCAGAAGTACCTTGGAAAAATGTATTTAGCAAAAGAATAATGTATACAATGAGTGAAACTACCAGAGAATGATACCAATTATTAATAGATCACTTCCCATATGCCTTAATTTATTCTTGGGTTTACATTTAGTAATTTATGTCACTGCACAGTGATGAAGTCAAGCAGATGCGAAAAAATGTTAAAGTCCCAAAAGTGGATGTACCAAAAAATAGTAATTTTGAACAATCCAATATAGCAAAACATTATGTATGCAAAAAAAATTTGTACATTATAATCAATATAACTATTTAAAAATGATTAAATTCAAATATATACATTAATATTATCTTGCCTATCTACACAGACACTAATTATGATATAAACTATTAGTATGTATGATTTTTATAAGAACTGTCTTATATTAAATGGGACATTATTGGACTTTAAAAAGTGGTCATGTACTCTATTGTAAAGGCACAAATATTGAAATACAAGTGGAGTAGGATTTATTATAAATAAAAAGTGGAAGAACAACATTGTGGAGATTGATCATGTTTCAGACAGAGTAGCAAGATTAGTTATAAAACTTAATAGCAGATACCAAATGCAGATAATTCATGTTTATGCCCCAACAAGTTCTCATAGTGATGAAGTAGTAGAAGATTTTTATATAGATGTGCAAAAGGCTTTTGATCAGAGTAAACAAACTTTTAAAATTGTTATGGGAGACTTTAATGCTAGAATTGGTAAACAAACAAAAGATGAAAGTGCTGTAAGTAATTTTGATTATGGTAATAAAAACGAGAGAAGACATGGATTTGGGAAGTTTGCAGAAAAAAAACCCTTTATATTATGAATTCTTTTTTTGAGAAAAACGTTTAAAAAAATGGACATGGAAGCATCCAAATGAAAGTACAGCAGAATTGGATTATATTTTGACTAACAGAAAACACATATTTCACGATTGTAATGATCTTAATAAATTTAACACAGGAAGTGAACATCAATTAGTAAGATGTAAGACACGTGTTAATGCAAAACTAGAGAGACAAAAATTATTAAGAAAAACAATATTTACAGTTGATATTTTTAATCTTCAGAAACATTCTAATGAATTTAAATTAGAACTTACAAATCGATTTCAAGTATTAGTAGATTTTGAACATGATTCAGATTTGAATGAAATTAATATGAAAATAACTGATACATTTTTAAAAACTGCAACTAAGATAGCTAGTCGAAAAAAGCAGTAATTGACCAATAAAATTTCTACTGAGACTAGAGAATTTATGAAGAAAAAAAGGAATATGAAGATATACAAAAATGATGTATTGAAAAGGATTAAATATTTCGAATTTTGTAAAATGATGTGGAAAAGAGTTGAAAGTGATATAAGAAAGTATAACTGTGAACTAGCAACAAAAGCAGTAGAAGAAAATAAAAGTCTCAAGAATGTAAAACAACATTTTGGTATTGGTAGGAAATTTATATCTGCAATAAGAAAAAAAATGAAATTATTACTAAAAAGAGACATCATGAAATGGGTAAAAGACTTTTATCAAGAATTATATAGTAATAAAGAACAAGTACCTTCTATATCTATTACATATTCTGAATTGCCCAGAATTTTAAATGAAGAAGTGAGACATGCAATAAAATATATGAAGAAAGGAAGGGCTCCAGGTAATGATAGAATTACAATTGATATATTAAAAGAAGCAAATGAAGAAATAGAAAATATTTTAGCAAAGTTATATACCAAATGTCTAAATCATGAAAATGTACCAGATGATTGGAAGAATGCAGTATTAATATTTAGGAAAGGTGATAAAAAGATACTAGAAATTACAGACCTATCAGCCTTTTATCAGTTTTATACAAAATTTTTACCAAGATAATTAGAACTTTAAATTCCCACCAACCAAGAAAACAAGCTGGATTTAAAAGTGGTTTTAGTATAGTAGATTATATCCAGGTATCGAAAAAAGTTATAGAAAAGACAGATGAATATGCATTGGCATTATGTTTTAGATTTGTAGATTATGAAAAGGCATTTGATTCTATAAAGATTTCTTCAGTAATTAAAGCATTGGATCATCAAGGTATAGATCCAGGATATTGTCATATTTTAAAGAATATTTATAAAAATGCAACAGCAACAATTAGATTACATAATGATACTGGGAAAGTCAACATTGAGAAGGGTGTAAAACAGGGTGACTCCATATCTCCAAAACTTTCTACAGCAGTGCTGCAAGAAGTATTTTATAGATTAAAATAAGAAGCTAAAGTAGTGAAAGTAAATGGAGATTATTTAAGTCATTTAGGTTTTTAAGATGATGTAGTTGTTTTTGCAAATAATGCTTTAGAGCTGCAGGAAATGTTGCACGAGTTATCAGATGAAAGTTGGAAAGTAGGACTAATGATAATTGTTAAAAAGACTAAAGTAATGTTTAATATATTTTCTCAAAATATGAAAATAAAGATTGATTATGATGAGTTAGAAGAAATTAACAGTTAAAAATACCTTGGTCAGATTATTAATACAGATGTAAACATAATGGAGGAAATTAATCATAGAATTAAACTTTGTCAGAGTGCTTTTGGTAGAAATAACTTGATACTAAAAGGAAATATGCCTATGTGTTTGAAAAGGAAAGTTTTTAACAAATATGTTTTCATCATCATCATTATCAACCATTATCAATCCACTGCAGGATGAAGGTCTCTCCAAGTTTAATCCATCTTCTCTGATCTTTAGCTTCTCTTCTCCACATCACCCCTGCATACTTTCTTATTTCATCCATCCATCTCACATGTGGTCTCTTTCTGGGTCTTTTACAATCTCTTGGAATCCAGTTTAAAATTTCAATTGTCCATCTATTATCATCTCTTCTAGCAATATGTCCAGCCCAACTCCACTTCAATCTTTTAATTTTTTCAATGAGGTCAGTAACACCTGTTTGTTCTCTTACCCATACATTGCATTTTCAATCTCTTCTTGTTACTCCCAACATACATCTCTCCATACTTTTTTGAGTGGTCTGAAGTCTCTGTATTGCTCTTCTATTGAGTGTCCAAGTCTCAGATCCATAAGTAAGAACTGGTAAAACACATTTGTTAAAAACCTTCCTTTTCAAACACATAGGCATATTTCCTTTTAGTATCAAGTTATTTCTACCAAAAGCACTCCAACCAAGTTTAATTCTATGATTAATTTCCTCCATTATGTTTCCATCTGTATTAATAATCTGACCAAGGTATTTGTAACTGTTAACTTCTTCTAATTCATCATAATCAATCTTTATTTTCATATTTTGAGCAAATCGATTAAACATTACTTTAGTCTTTTTAACATTTATCTTTAGTCCTACTTTCCTACTTTCATCTGATAACTCCTGCAACATTTCCTGCAGCTCTGAAGCATTATTTGCAAAAAACAACTACATCATCTGCGAAATCTAAATGACTTAAATAATCTCCATTTACTTTCACTCCTTTAGTTTCCCATTTTAATCCACAAAATACTTCTTGCAGCACTGCTGTAAAAAGTTTTGGAGATATGGAGTCACCTTGTCTTACACCTTTCTCCATGTTGACTTTCCCAGTATCATTATGTAATCTAATTGTTGCTGTTGCATTTTTATAAATATTCTTTAAAATATGACAATATCCTGGATCTATACCTTGATGATCCAATGCTTTAATCACTGAAGAAATGTTTATAGAATCAAATGCCTTTTCATAATCTACAAATCCAAAACATAATGACAACTCATATTCATTTGTCCTTTCTATAACTTCTCTCAATACCTGAATATGATCTACTGTACTAAAACCACTTTTAAATCCAGCTTGTTCTCTTGGTTGGTGGAAATCCAATGTTCTCTGTAGACGAGTTGTAATTATCTTGGTAAAATTTTTATATAAAACTGATAAAAGGCTGATAGGTCTGTAATTTCTAATATCTTCTTTATCACCTTTTTTAAATATTAATATTATTACTGCATTCTTCCAATCATCCGGTACATCTTTATCATTTAGACATTTGGTATATAACTTTGCTAAAAAATTTTCTGTTTCTTCACCTGCTTCTTTTAATATATCAATTATAATTCCATCATTACCTGGAGCCTTTCCTTTCTTCATACATTTAATTGCATTTCTCACTTCTTCATTTAAAATTCTGGGCAATTCGGAAGATGTAATAGATATAGAAGGTACTTGTTCTTTATTACTATATAATTCTTGATAAAAATTTTCTACCAATTTCATGATGTCATCTCTCTTTTTAGTAATAATTCCATCTTTTTTTCTTATTGCAGATATAAATTTCCTACCAATACCAAAATGTTGTTTTACATTCTTAAGACTTTTATTTTCTTCTACAGCTTTTTTTGCTAGTTCACAGTTATACTTTCTTATATCATTTTCAACTCTTTTCCGCACCATTTTACAAAATTCGAGATATTCAATTCTTTTTAATGCCATCATTTTTGTATATCTTCATATTTTTTCTTTTCTGCATAAATTCTCTAGTCTCAGTAGAAATTTTATTGGTCAATTGCTGCTTTTTTCTACCAGCTATCTTTGTTGCAGTTTTTAAAAGTGTATCAGTTATTTTCATATTAATTTCATTCAAATCTGAATCATGTTCAAAATCTACTAATACTTGAAACCGATTTGTAAGTTCTAATTTAAATTCATTAGAATGTTTCTGAAGATTAGGAATATCAACTGTAAATATTGTTTTTCTTAACAATTTTTGTCTCTCTAGTTTTACATTAACACGTATCTTGCACCTTACTAATCGATGATCACTTCCTGTGTTAAATCTATTAAGAACATTACAATCTTGAAATATGTATTTCCTGTTAGTCAAAATATAATCCAATTCTGCTGTACCTTCATTTGGATGCTTCCATGTCCATTTTCTTTTAACATTTTTCTCAAAAAAAAATTCATAATATAAAGTTTTTCTTTTTCTGCAAACTCCACAAGTCTATGTCCTCTCTCATTTCTATTACCATAACCAAAATTACCTACAGCACTTTCATCTTTCATTTGTTTACCAATTCTAGCATTAAAGTCTCCCATAACAATTTTAAAATGTTGTTTACTCTGATCAAAAGCCTTTTGTACATCCATATAAAAATCTTCTACTACTTCATCACTATGAGAACTTGTTGGGGCATAAACCTGAATTATCTGCATTTGGTATCTGCTATTAAGTTGTATAACTAATCTTGCCACTCTGTCTGATACACCATCAATCTCCACAATATTGTTCTTCCACTTTTTATTTATAATGAATCCTACTCCACTTGTATTTCCAATATTTGTGCCTTTATAATAGAATATATGTCCACTTTTTAAATCAATTTTCTCTTCACCTTTTCTTCTAACTTCACAAAGTCCAATAATATCCCATTTAATATAAGACAGTTCTTCTAATTCTTGCAATCTTCCTTCACTTGAAAGTGATCTGCAGTTGTAAGTACCTAAATAAAAAGTTGTCATCAAATGGCAGCCTGGGTCCACAATCAGGGGATTCTTAGCACCCTCCACCTTTGGCCACCAACCGCTGCCTTGGTTGGTGACTTTACAGCCTCCTGGGAATAAGGGCCATGCTTTATTTTTGTCTGTCATAATTGTATATATGTATTGGAAAAATATTTATCATTTACACAAACATTCATTCTGCCTTATCAGGCACTGAGAAGAAAGACCATGGTGTTTCTTGATCTTAAACTCAGAGGTAAAAAGCCAATAAACTCACCACTCTGGCTAATGCATGTTGGTGAGCAGCCCATCCATGTTCATATACTATGTGAATAAACACATAGTAATAACAGCTGCAATGACAAGAACATATGGAGTGGACATTAGGATTTTGCCTTGCTCAGTTTCTTTAAGGCCTCCAAGAGGAATCAAAGGGTTTCCTTTCAGTTAATAGCAAACTCCTTTCTGCAGCCAAATATGTTTTACCAGTTCTTATTTATGGATCTGAGACTTGGACACTTAATAGAAGAGCAATACAGAGACGTCAGACCACTCAAAGAAGTATGGAGGCATGCTTGTTGGGAGTAACAACAAGAGGTTGAAAACACAATATATGGGTAAGAGAACAAACAGGTTTACGGAACTCATTGAAAAAAATTAAAAAATTGAAGTGGAGTTGAAATGGACATATTGCTAGAAAAGTTGATAATAGACGGACTATTGAAATCTTAAACTGGATTCCAATAGATTGCAAAAGATGCAGAAAGAGATCACATGATAGATGGATGGATAAAATAAGAAACGGTGCAAGGGTGATGTGGAGAAGAGAAGCTAAAGATAGGAGATGGATTGAACTTGGAGAGACCTTCATCCTGCAGTGGATTGATAATGGTTGATGATGACAATTACTCCAAAAAATATTTTTAATTTGTTTTTGTAGTTTTTATAAATAAAAAATTAAAACTTTAAGGCACCAAATCTATTAAATAAAAAGTTTACTTCTGGAAAACTTAATAAGACCCAATTATCATCATTCATAAATGATTACATTTATCCCTATATGTTTTCCAATGGCTTGCATAATTTTTCAGGATTATGGATATTAACAGCATAATGTTTGCACTGAATGCAATAAGTAAACACAATAGATGCATAAAATTGTTGCTTTTTATATATTTGCAACTATTCCTAAATATAACAATTATAATACATTGTATTATATATAATAAAAATAATAATTATTACAAATATTTTAAACTTTATTGGAAAATAGGTCAAAGAAGCATTTATTGCTATATAAACGAGTACAAAAATCAAGACAAGAGAGTGTTAGAAATGATGACATATCACCTTCAGTATACTTTGATCATAATGTTACATGTGTATATGGTTTTGATTTTGATTTTAATAATGTTAAGATTTTATGTATTGAAAGAAATAATAATAAATGTAAAATTAAACAAGCTATATTAACAAGAAACAGAAAGCAGTATTTGATAAATAAACAAGCTGCTAATTATACAAATTAATAAATTGTGGGAAAATTGATGTATGATGTAATTGTTTTGTAGACATTTATAACGGTTTTTTGCAACTGAATTTGAATATAGTTGATAACGACTACTTAGTCGAAAGTATTTCTATTAAATTATAGTAGATCTTTGTTTTAAAATATTATTTACTGTATTAATTATTGTATTGTTTTTCGAAGGTATATATATTAATTTTATTTACAGATATTTTTCTTTTTAATTTTCATTTTAAAATGATATAACAGCATATGTATATTGTTACAATATATATATATAAACCATATTTTGTGGATCATCAGTGTAAACTTTTAATTTAAAAAACTCCAATGTTTTGATGTGATAACCCAAACTCTCAACTGGGAAATAAATAAGTACATATTAGTTCTTTTTAGTGGTAGTTGTTCTCTGGGAATTGACATTTAATAGATTGCACTGAAGGTTTGTTAGATCTTTTAAAACACTCCATTTCTCTCCTTATGGCATAAATAAAGTATGTGATCACTCAGCAAACTTTGGAATTAAACTCTAAGTCTGATTGCATAACTCTTGATGATTTGATTGGATTCATTGTTGGTTTTCTAGACAAGACATATTAAATACTCTTCTGCTGGGTAATGCCATACTTGCCTTGGTGAAGTTTTGTATTGGAAAATACCTTATACATCAGTAAGTCATGGTGATCCAAGTACAATAATAATTTTTTAACTAGTATTTTTTTATTGCTCATGAGATCATTACAACACTGCTCTTTTAATTAAGGCATAACATAATGCATACTACACTTGTTCATTTCTAATGTATTTACACCCATCTAGCTGTTTCTTTGTAACACCTACGATATATTCAAAAACATTTTTAACAAAACTGATTTATCAAAATCTTGTTACAAAATTTAATATCTGTTTATTTATAACAACATATGTATTAATAAAGACGTTTTATTCTTATATATTTTTTTTGTTTTAATGATACTGATAAAAACAAATCATTCCCAACATTTAAAAATTGACCAATAACATTCGTAATTTTAATAATTGCTAGTTTTCCATAACATAGTTATATTTACAATTCAGTTTAATAGAAAAAAAAATAAATTATTTGTTTAAAACCTCATCTAGAAGACAAATCTGACAGTGTCATAAAATAATATATATTTTTATACATTTAATATATTGAACATGCTAATAGCTCTTAACAAGCTTTTCTGAATATTTTTATCCACAAACTGGTTTAAATTAAGTCACATGATGTAGGACTTGATTTTCTTACTATTATATTTTCATCAACTACATAATTCAATTTCTTTTACATATCAAACCTGTTTTCTTTCTTTACATAGTGTATCTTTTTATAACAATTTTAATAACATATTATAAAAATCTATAGAGCATTTTTTCCTTTTTTGTGCGTAAGACTGGTATATGTAAATAATGTGAACATTATATCTAATAAGCACACATTCATGCAAAAGAATTTTTCATTTATTTCTTGACCATGCAGCTTTGTAATGAAAGTAATTTGAGGTATGAATTTGTTCCATTACAATTACATAACTACATAGTAATGTATCACTTTAGTCAATAGCTTCAGTAAACTAATAAAAGATAAACAATTGATTATCAACTCAACATTCATTATTATACATAATAAATAAACCTACTTTTAAATGGCCAAAATAAATGATTGTCAATATAAGAGCTAATTCAAAATAATAAATAGTTGAATTTATTAACAAAGCTTGAAGAATTGGCAATCCTCATGATTTATAACTTACAAGCTTGTTTTGCCTATTTATAGTCTCTGCCTTAAGTTTTATGCAATGTTATATTGCTAAGACTACTAATATATGGTATGGCTGAAGATGTATCAGCTCCATATAGCTATTTGAATTGGATAGGTGGGTTTGAAGACATGTAGATGTCTGAAAATTTCAGATTTTCCACTCAATAGCTAATTTTTAGATAAGTGATTGGCTTTGGGTTGGTATTTTTAGATCTAGTGTCTGAACCTACCCTGGCACCTATCTGAAGAGTGCCAAAGCACGAAACCATGGTCAGAGGTTTGGGGGGAAGGTTCCTGACAGAGATATTTTAAGTGCTGGCTTGGGCTAAGCATTTATCACAAAGCTTGTTGAGGAATTGGCAATCCTCATTGTTTATAACTTACAAGCTTAAGAAATAGGGTCATGTGATCTATGACTCTTGTTTTGACTATTAACAGGTAATCTATCTTAAAAAGGAAATTTTAAATAACTATTCAAACCACTGACAAAATCATAAATATATTTGCAAACAGAAATGATGCTCAATTTTACTATTTGTTTTACAGTTTGTGAATCATTCTCATACTTTCTTCTATAGAATTTTTTTTCTGAGTAAAATATTGCCAAATTGCGCCAAATAACTGTTGTTCATAAATGTATTCTAACTCTTTAGTAGAAACAATCACTATCATATTTCTTTTAAATGTATTTTAAATAATTCACACAAACATAAACAATGACTATCTATCTCATATAAATAATTCAAAAGTGCACCATAACACACTCTTTTAAAGAAATTTGTATTAATTTTCATTAACACAAGTATGATTTACTATAAATACAGCATAACAACCAACAACTTAAAAAAATATTAATTGCTTTTAAAATCTTGCCATTATATTTTTAAAATATTACAATATATTTACCAATAAAACATTATTTTTATATTTTGTTGATTTGGTATTCGAGTCTCAGCTCAGTTTCCAATTAACTTTGTAATTAAAATTAGAGACTGCAAACCTCTCGTGCTTATTAGCCAATCAGGTGTTATTAATAGCGATCAAATCATAAATACAAGACAGAGAATTTGATCGCTATTAATAACACCTGATTGGCTAATAAGCGTGAGAGGTTTTCAGTCTCTCGGTTTAATTTTAAATACTGTTTGTGCTTTATAAATTAAATGTTATTAACTTTGTAAGTAATTATATCTTTACACTGAAATACTCTTGATATTAACTTTTTAAACAGATATAGTATATTGAAATCTTATGTTGGATTTTATCATATTATAAAAATACTAGTGCTTAATTTGGCTTACATCCTTAAAGTTGATAACTATCCAATGTAAATATTAGTAATTGTTTTCTGCATTCATTAATACAAAAATAAATTCTTTGAACATTATTGCTTAAACAAAAAAATTGAATAAGCATTGTTAGCCGAGAGGTCATCACAACCGCCTTGCAAGCAAGTAGTTGGTTGCAGATGGTTGTGGATCCTCGCCAATGCTATGACATATGGAAAAAAAACATTGAATTTTTTTTCATTGTCTTTTGAAATGATGCAACCTCAAAAATCAAAAAGTTGTTGTTGTTGTTTTTAATCAATTCAATTTAAAAATGTCACGATCAAACCTTAATTGCATCTTCATCCTCTTTAATTAAATCAATTTTAAAGAGTTATGAAGATAACTTTCACAAAAATGAAAACGTTAGAAGGAATACTCATTTTTGTTTAAAATCAGTTTAACTTTCAAATATCTTATATTTTCCACCTATAATAACAACATTTCCTTTCAATTCATCATGAAGCATTTGAATAACATGAATACATTTTTGTGGACTGGCAACTAATTCTAGCAATGATGTGTTTTTTATCACTAATTAATCAAATGATTTTTTAAGTGTGGATAATTGCCAATACATATTTGCATTTGCCTATCAAAAAAAAACATGTTTCATTGCTTTTCAATTCTCTGAAACCATGTAGAGATTTCAATGAAATGATTAAAATAAGTGTACTACAGTCTTGTCTATTCCAAAAAAATTTGTAAATGAAAGTATAGAAGCCTTAATGAGTCAACATATTTCTTAAAAAATCTACTATTTTGAAACTAAATATCAACACCTATTTTACCACTCATCCTGATATTTTTTCAACCCATACAGTCTTTCTGTTTTTAAGATTACAAAAAAAAACTGTTTGGGCTACACCAGGAAGAATATGAGAGCATGGATCATTTGAAATGATTTGAATAGATATTTCAGTAATAGTAGTCATTTAAATTATTGTATATTTATTGTAAAAAAATAATCAAAAATTTTGTTTTATGAGTTTAAAGTATCATCATATAAAGGAGTGGCATTTCTGGATTTACATGAGATTGTGATACTAATATTTTTACTGCATCAAAAAAGATCTATAGTAACTATGAGTAGCAAATGGCATAATATTTTTTGCAGTTTTAAACCACAAATTATCTTCATTTTTTTTCAGTTGTTAAATTCTGTCCTCAATATTTACTATGAAGTTCTATGTTAAGCAATAAATGGCCATTTTTTTTCTTAAAAAATAAATAATATGAAAGTAAATGTCAGAAAATTAATCGTGATCCCACTTTATACCTAACACACTCCTTCCATAATTTCTTGCATTAATAACATGACCTTATTGGAAATCCAAATTGAAAACTTGAGGGTTTTAAATCTGTTGAATATATATATCTATTATTAAAACGAGTTCAGAAATCAAAACAAAATTGCGTAGTAGATAATAATATTTCAGCATCTGTTTTTTATGACCATAATAAATTATGTATTTATGGTTTTGATTTCAATTTTAACAGTTTAAAAATATTGCAAATTAAAAATAATAATAATAAAAAAAATATAAAGAAAGCTATGCTAATATACAAATATAAACATGACTTAATTAACAGGCAAGAAGCAAACGTTAAGATCACAGAATTGTGGGAAAGTTAGCATTTCAAAGCTTTAGTTGGCAAAGATACGGGGTTAATCAAAAGTGCTCCTAAGTGGATAAAATTTTTAATTATTTAGTTACTGTATTTACAAATATTCAGTTATATAATTACGTATATTGCTTTAAAAATACAGCCATCGAATAATAATATTATTACATATATATATAAACAATAGAAATTTTCTTATAAATATGCATATTTCATTTTAAGATTTGAGTGTATTGGTCAATGATTTATTCAATAATCTGCCTTTGCATATTTTTGCATTTTGACTCCAAATTATTCTGTAGACTAATGATAGCTATTGTTTGAATATGAATTGATGCATTTTGGGGGTAAATAATGCACGTTACACAAAAATTCAATAACAACACTAACATTTAACTTTACATCACAATTCTAAATTGCTAGTAAATAAACATATTTAACTTATGTATACAAACAAAAACTATGACATTAATAATTTTGAGCTTTCCTTTCTCCCAACATAAATATTAAAAAACTATCCCAGCTGAAAATTGAATACATAATATCTTTGTCACTCTTTAATCCATTATAATATTTCAAAAATTTTCTCTTTAGTATAAAGTCTGATCATCAATGAATAGGTAACTTTGCTTTACTTTGAAACCCTTCAATACATGAACAATTTACTGCAAAGTACAGCAGAATTTGAATTCAGCATGTATATAAATAAAGCAAACTTACAAATGAATACAATTATGGAAAAATTTATAGATGTTAACCTTCTATATTGTAAATCTTATAATATATTCACAGATATAGTATATGAGGTGAAAGTATGTGACTTCAATTTCACTAATAAAATAATATATATACCTCATTGCCATACTCAGCTGTAAGAAGGGATGACAGATAATAAATATTAAAATATAAAAAGCATCCCAGCCCTTGCATGGCAATGCAAAAAAGAAAATGACACCAGGTACATAGCTACAAATATGCAGTAAAAATATTTGACTTTTTAATCACAAATACCAGAAAATATTGCCAGACAAGTAAGGAACATTAAGTGAAATTCATTATTAAATTTTTATCAAGTTGTCTGTAAAATAAAGAATTGTTATGAATCTATATGGAAATACAATCTTCACATTATATCACAACCACAAGTAACATATAAATCAGAGTCTCTCACACATCCTGGGAAACTTATCCCTTGACTGTAATTTACAATTCGCACTAAATAAACTAAATAATATGTTTAGTTGAACATTGATCTTTCCAAAGATTATTAACCCTGAATTCAAACACTCTTTAATGTTTTGAAGATTTGCAATTTAATATGCATTGTCATTAAAGATAATTTACTACATTCAAACACACAAGTATTTGCTACAATGGATTTAATACACTTGTTATAACTTAAAATCCTAGTACTGCTGGTGCATTATCATGTAAACTTTTATTTTAATATATTATTATCACTTATGTCATAGTTAGCTTTTCTCTTCTGTATTCATTTTATATATTTTATTAACTGAATACTACACATAAATCTCATAAGAAAAAAGAAAAAAAAGAAAATACAGTACTACAAGAATGGCAAGAAGAGCGTGAAATTTAAACAAGTTATAATTTTCAATACAATCTCTATACATTAATGAAAATGATAAAGTTAAATGTTATCTATAATATTTACTTATGCAAACGTTAATCTACTGATTTATAATACACTTATATAATATATATTTATAAAATGTAGACATGTCATTAAGAAAATACACTATCAGTAATTGTAACAACAGAAAATTGAATGCACACAAAAAATTAAAGAAATTTACATAAATATTGGGAAGACTTTAGTGCAATACAATAATTTTACAGTACAAAATTTATGTACATAATTTACTAATATTTTACCATAGTAAATATCCATGGTAAAAGTTTAAAATGGTCATTCACTTACATGTGATAAAAATTTAAACTTAGTTATATTCATGAATGCGTCATTTATCTTCTCTAGAGATTATTATTTATTTGCAGATTTCTGTGTGGAACATTGATTTTACTGATGGAGCTTTCAATATAAATCATTTTACTTTGCCAAACATTTCATATTCACTTCTCAGTATTCTTTTTAATCACTTTATCTTATGGGTAAAGCTTCTTAGTTTAATGAGAATTTGATGTTTATTAAATTAATTCATAATCAGAAAACATGTTAAGTTGTGGAAGACATATTTTGCAATCTTTATATATGGTTCAGGACTCTGGTAATGATTACAGCAAATAGGTGACATACTTGGCTAAAGGAGGCATTTTTTAAAACAAGTAAACGACTGCTTTCCCAGTAATAACAAGACAGATAGACTTTATGCTGAAGCACTAGAACACTTTTGAAAATAATTGAGGGGAAGGATTTGTAGTCTACCCTATTATTCTATAGTTTGGTTGAAACAACTTAAAATATGCTTTACTAGAATTTTATATTAATATGAAATAAACAGTTTCCAGAAGATTTTTTAATTAAAAGTCTTGTAGAAATTTTATAGTTAATATTTTAAAGAAATTAATTAAACGTTAATTAGCCTTATCTTAATTTATTTTTACTAACCTTTTTATTCTTCCTATTACTAGAGTCATATTTCTGGATATCTGTTACTATGCTTGAGTAGTTTTGTAGACAGTACTTTTTATTTAAAATTAAAATTTATTGCAAAGATAACAAAATTACTACAAAGGAAAATATTCTGCTATCAAAATTAAAAACGTCTAGTTTAAAATGAAACAAAAGTGAAAGTTTTGTTCTCAGAAAATGAATACAAATTGATTTTCTTCTTTCCAATTTATGTTTTAATAAATTACCCTTACTTTCAAGTGTTTTTTTTTTTTTTTTTTGGGGGGGGGGGAGAAAATAGTTTTTAAAAATATTTGATTTTAATTATTATTTTTTGCTCACTAAATACATTTAATTATTATGAATGTAGACTAAAATGAAATAAACAAAACTAAAATGAAATGAATTTATTCTATATTGAAATGTGTTTTATGTAAATCAATTCACACTCACATACAGTTGGTTTAGTTGAATATTACTCAAAATGAAAAAAAGATGTAAACACATATATTTACCTTCATTATAAATACATATAATAAATAAATGAAATTTATATAGGTATATTGGTAAGCCAATAGATATGCAAGAATTTAGGAATATACACTGGTACTTCATTAAGAAGGATGTTGTTAGATAGATTAACATGTATATTGAATGTATAAATAAAAAATCCAGTTTATAAGCAATTTGACTAATTAAAAGATGGAACTAGTTTGAAGATAAATATAGATTGACAGAAAGGCAAGTAAGGTTTTTAGTCAAATAACAGATGGCAGTGAAAATACATTGTTAAGAAAGAAATTCAGTTGATGCATTGTTAAATAGGTAAATATATAAGCAGGTCATCAGACTGACACTGTTGTAAATTGGTTGTTATGTATGTAGGTAGTAGTAAATTCAGTAAACATGAAGATCATATGATAAATAGAGTTGCAGACAAACAAATAGAAATATATGTAGTAATGTCATTATTTAGGAGCCATGTACTTGATGAATGTTCCAATATACTTATGTAGCTTATTGTATGTGCAGTTAGATAACCTAACATACTGGTTAATAGGGAGCTAAGTAGCAAGGTTTTTTATAAATAGGTAAAAATTTTAGTCAAAAAGTAGACAGTGTGACAAATATATAGTTCTTTACATTGACATAAAACAATATAAATTAAGTCAGGAACATAGCTATGTATATAAAATGATTGTTGCATGGTGCTGTTATAATGTAGATAAACCAAAGGCAGTTACATAAACAGATTAGGTTCTCATTAATAAAAATAAAAATTAATATAAAGATAAAATATAAGTAGGCTTTTAGGCAGCTAATCAATAAGTAGGCTAATAGACAAATATAAATAGTTAAGTGTGTTGAAAGATGTATACCAAGATAGATTTTAAAAAAAATCTCTTTTATAAGTAGCTATATTGCTGGACAATTTATAGGTAAGTTATGTAGATAGTTATGCAGGATAATATGGAGTGATTTGAGAAATATGAAAGTGGATAAAAAATATGTAGGTGGAATTTTCAGTAAAACAAAAAAAAAGCATGCAGTATGCAAATGAGTTCCTAGGTGAGGAAATAGATAGGCAAATAATAAGAAAAATATAATATTTATAAATTTTGTAACTATTATAATTTTGTACTGTTTGAATCTTTTTAGTGTGGTGGCAGTGAATTTAATTTTATGCCATGCTGCTCTGGATATAAATGTGAAATATATTATGCTATTGTACCAGATGGACACACATATGGTTTTTGTGTGCGGTAAGTAAATGACATAACATTTCTTTTTAATCATAATAGACTTTTAAATTATCCAAAATGTTTTAGTAATCATGTATTTTACACACACAGAATTAGAATTTCTGGAAGTGTGGTGAATTTACATAAGTATAGTACTTTCAATGTGATCACTTGCATCAGTAATGAAATTTTTATTATTAATAATAGATAATTTAATCCTAACAAAGTCTTCAAAATAGAAAACAATGTCAATATTATATTTGTTGTTTATGCTTATTTTAGTTATGTTTTCTATATTGATTCATCTCACAAGAAGTATAAATATAAATCTCGTTTTTAAAGACTTTCGTATTTGTTGTGAATGTCATTTTGAAAAATCTATTTTAAATTACACACACATGTGCATGCACACATGTATAATGAAAATTACCCCAATTTACACCTCAACCAGACTAGCCAAAAAATCTAAGACACTACCAATTGTTTCACTACTATAAGCAGACTTCTCAAGTGTAAAAAATTACAAAAGAAAAACATATTTAAACTACACATTATCCATAATTTGACTTGCCTCTCATACATTCTTAATCCTAAAGAACTTATATATTACTTAAAATACTTCACTCATATACACTTTAATGCAAGTAATTTTCTTAACCTTCTTTATTTTCTTACAGTTTCGACTGTCCAGCAGTAAGAAAATAAAGGTTAAGAAAATTACTTGCATTAAAGTGTATATGAGTGAAGTATTTTAAGTAATATATATGATTATATGAAGATATGCAAAGAAAGCGAAGGAGAAGAATAACATAGTATACTTCCTAAAGAACTTCTTTTAATATTAAGGGAGTATGGAAGATAAGTGGAATTGTGAGTTAAGTTTCATTTAAACATGTTGTTATTTTGTAGTTCTTTACACTTGAGAAGTCTGTAGCAATGAAACCATTGCTAGTGTTTTAGACTTTATTTGAAATAATAAAGGATGGAGTTGACATTTTATTTTTATAAGCAAGAGCCCAGCGAATGTAACCTCTGGACCAGTTGTGAGGATGAGCATGATATATTTTTGCCTTTTTGGTCACAAGATATTCAGCAAGTTGGGTTTGAGTATGTTTATATTGCTGTTTAACTAGCATTATAGAAGGAATAGAGGCAGGGTCACTTGATGTATTTTTTTAGCTTTATATGAATAGTATCTAATTCTTTGACTAGAGCAGTGGGTGGTTTGTTTTTTCTGGTATAGTGTTTTATTACAGAATAAATGATGTTTGTGAATGTTTTCCATGATTCAGCAGGGTGAAGAGAGAGTATATTAATTTTTTTAAAAAAGAATATAGATTTCAGAAATCACCACTTCAGGTGTAGATGATTTCAGAAGAAGATGAACAGTTTTATTGCAGGGTAAGTTGAGCCGCATATTTAGATTAATGTGCAAGTTGACATTTAGAGCACAAGGGTCAGATAAAATAACAGAATAAAGAGAAGGTTTAATGAGAAAGTGCAAGTCAGGAGAGTAGAAAAGTAGATCTAAGAGCATGGCATGTTTTTTTGGTATAGAAAAACCAAAACAGTGTTTGGAAAGAATCCTTCAGCACTCATCTATCTATGGTTAATAAGATGGAGATATTTGGAAAGGAATGCAGAGTATGGCATATTGAAATCACCTATAAGAATAATCGGGAAAGAGTTGGTTGCTAGTATGATGTTTATTTGATTAATTAATTTGTGAATTAGTATGGGTTTATTATAAAGGTACACATTAATAAAGTTATGGTGAAAGCAGTGTGATGTAGAGTTATTATAATCATGTTCTCATCCAAATATAAAATTTTGAATGATTCAAATGGTACTTTATGGTAAATAAGAATGCCAACTCCTGCTGCTGTTGTGTTTGATGTAGAGAATTCTACATATCCAAATCTGCTCAGAAAAGTTTTGAGGGTTAGTTTTGTTGGTGATTTTAGTTTCAGTGAATAATATGATGTGAGGAGTGAATTATTTAGTCCAGTTATTTAATGAATGAATTCTTTCATGAGAGTTTAGGCTCCTTGTATTAATTTCAGTAATGCTAATATCTATAGTGAAGATTTTGTGTTTGTGTGTATAGAAATAATTGTGCAAGTATAAAGCTATATATAAAAAAAGTAGATTAGTAGTGTGACCTATTTGACATACCTTTGCATAGTCTTGTATTAAGACTTTATCCATTTATTTTTGAAAAAGGGAAATGATCAATAATACAGTTATATTATTTATGGTGTTGCTTTATCTTATTCAGATGCTGTATTGGATGTGGTATGATTAGTTTGTAAATGATTATAGTCTGTGGATTTCTTGGAAGTTCTTCTATTGATGTCTACTCCTGAAAATTTTTTTTTTGTTCGGGAGTGAGTGTGGTGCTATCCAAGAGTAATTGCCTAGTCTAGTGACTGTCTGTTGCGATTTCAGATGGAGAAGAGAGAATTTATGCAGAAAAGAAGGAATATGAAGATATACAAAAATGATGCATTAAAAAGGATTGAATACCTCAAATTTTGTAAAATAGTGCAGAAAATAGTTTAAAATGATATAAGAAAGTATAACTGTAAACTAGCAAGAAAAGCTGTAAAAAAGATTAAAAGTCTCAAGAATGTTAAACAACATTTTGGTATTGGTAGGAAATTTATATCTGCAATAAGAAAAAAAGATGGAATTATTACTAAAAAGAGATGACATCATGAAATGGGTAGAAAACTTTTCTATCAAAAATTATATAGTAATAAAGAACAAGTACCTCCTATATCTATTATATCTTTTGAATTGCCCAGAATGTTAAATGAAGAAGTAAGACAGGTTATTAAATTTATGAAGAAAGGAAAGGTTCCATGTAATTATATTAAAAGAAGCAGATGAAGAAATAGAATTTTTATAGCAAAGTTTATATATCAAATGTCTAAATGATAAAGATGTGCCAGATAATTAGAAGAATGCAGTATTAATATTAATATTTTAAAAAGGTAATAAAGAAGATATTAGAAATTACACACCTATCAGCATTTTATCAGTTTTATACAAAATTTTTACCAAAATAATTACAACTCATCTACAGAGAACATTGGTTTTCCACCAACCAAGAGAACAAGCTAGATTTAAAAGTGGTTTTAGTACAGTATATTACATCAAGGTATTGAAAGAATGTATAGAAAGGACAAATGAATACAAGTTGTCATTATGCTTTGGATTTGTAGATTATAAAAAGGCATTTGATTCTATAAACATTTCTTCAGTGAGTAAAGCATGAGATCATCAAATAATATTTATAAAAATGCAACTACATAATGATACTAGGAAAGTCAACATTGAGAAGGGTGTAAGATAGAATGACTCCATATCTCCAAAACGTTTTACAGCAGTGTTGCAAGAAGTATTTTGTGGATTAAAATGGGAAGCTAAAAAGTGAAAGTAAATGAATATTATTTTTAAGTCATTTAGATTCTGCAGATGATGTAGTTGTTTTTGCAAATAATGCTTTAGAACTGAAGGAAATGTTGCAGGAGTTATCAGATGAAAGTAGAACTAAAGATAAAAGTTAAAAAGACTAAAGTAATATTTAATGGATTTTCTCAAAATAGAAAATAAAAATTGATTATGATGAGTTAGAAGAAGTTAACAGCTACAAATAACTTTGTCAGATATTAATACAGATGGAAATATAATGGACGAAATTAATCATAGAATTAAACTTGGTTGGAGTGCTTTTGGTATAAACAACTTGATACTAAAAGGAAATATGCCCATATGCTTGAAAAGAGAAGTTTTTTATAAATGTGTTTTACCAGCACTTACTTATGGTTCTGAGACTTGGACACTTAATAGGAGAGCTATTCTGAGGCTTCAGACCTCTCAAAGAAGTATGGAGAGATGCATGTTAGGAATAACTTGAAGAAATCGAAAATGCAGTATATGGATAAGAGAACAAACAGGTTTTACTGAACTCATTGTAGTTGGGCTGGACATATTTCTAGAATAGCTGATAATTGATGGACAATTAAAATTTTAAACTGGATTCCAAGAGATTGTAAAAGACCCAGAAAGAGACCACATGTGATATGGGTGGATGAAATAATAAAGAGTGCAGAGGTGTGTGGAGAAGAGAAGCTACAGGTCAGAAAAATGGATTGCACTTGTAGACACTTTCATCCTGAAATGGATTGATAATGGTTGCTGATAATAATAACACACATATATGACTATATATATATATATGATATTTTTTATTACCTATTTCCACTATCATTTCTATCTATCTTTCCATGTATATACATATGTAATGTGGCAATCATATGGTTACTTTGATTGGCTAAAGTAGGGTTTCCTGACCCAAGCATTATAAGTATCCCTGATCTTTCTTTTTACATGTAGGAGCAATGCATTGGGACCCATTTTTTTCATAATAGTGTAAGGCCCTTTGTATTAATGGTAAAATTTCTGATATTTATTTTCTTTGGGTCAGCTTATATAAGGAGTTTTATAAAAACCTGATCTTTTACTATGAAGTTATATGGATTCTTCTCCACGTTTTTATTGCTCTGATTGGCCCTATTCATGAGTTGCTGATAGGCTTCTATCCTGTCTTTTGCTATGTCTTTATCAGAGTATATAATAGTGTCAGCATCTCATTGCATTGTCATGATGCTTAATTAGTCTATACCTAATACCTGTTTGGTTAGCTGAAAGTTGTATTCCAGTAACATGTGTCTTTCTTCATGCTCTAGTTGACTATAACTGTTTTCTGTTGATATTTATATTGATCAATTATTTTATATGTATATACATTTATTCTCTTATGAAAATAGCCTAGTGCATTCAATCTTTTCTGAAGGTCCATTATCACATTCCAATGACACAATCTTTGAAGTCCTTCCTTTTATATGTGCTTTTCTTTTTAAGTACTTCCATTAACATGTTTAATAACTGCAAAAGGATCTTCATAAGTGTTGCATAACTTATGGAATTGTGAATCTTTCTGTTTCTTAGTTTTATGGTTATCTATTATTCTCTGATGACTTTCTGTAACCTAACTTTCTAGAAAATGTAAAGATGATAAATATACACCTTGCAATAATCTTAAATCTTATCTTTAATCAAGAGCATGAGTCTTTAGGTGCTAGCCTCACATAAAAATTTTATTGAAAAAAATGGATAAATTCTTCTGGTTTGTTAACATAAATATACTGCATATGAAAAAGGGATAAATTAGTCATGTACATAGTGTAGAAGCCTTTAAGAAGAAAACCAACATGGATACTGGGAAATTATAACTGTAAAGGTAGAATCAAATAAATTTAAAACTGTGGTTAAAGATATTTTTATGTGCACATTGTATATTCAGTTATAGCTAGAAAATATTTTTTAAAAGTAATAATTTTTATAAAAATAAAAACTGATAATTTTGAATGATTTCTTTAAATAAATATTATATTGTAAAACATATTTTTTAACCCATTCATTTTCTCTTAAAAATTATAAAAAAGATTTTTTTAGAAAATTTAATTTTTTAAAATTTTAAATGTTTATTTTGAAAATGTTAAAAATTAATTAAGCTAAGTTAAAAATTGTTAGCTCTAATTAAGTAAAGTTGTTTTAATCCTTTTTTTTATTTAAAGAAATAACTTAATGAAAGCAAAAGTTAATTAGTTTTTACAGAATGGAAAAAAATCAACTGGTTAAATATATTTTTTTATGAAACTAACTTTTTGATAAAATGAATGTTTCAAATTTCATATCATCATATCATTTTCTAATTTTTATTTATCATTAATCAATTAGTGTATTAAATAATTGGTAAAAACATTCTAGTGTTAGTGTCTATTCCTCAAGCTATCTGTTACAGATATTGCCAGTGTATGACTTAATTTCAATACAACTTAGAGTTTAAAATTTTTTTAAACTATTGCAGAAAAGCTATTTAATTACAATAGATTAAACTTAAAAATTATTCAAAATTATTTACAATATATTATATTTATTTATTTATCTTTTGCTCACAGTAACAGTTTATAATTTTTGTTTCCTGAGCTAGATTAGAACAGAAGAGTTACTTATAAAGATTAGGGTTGTGAGTTGGTATTTGGATATCCAGTTGTTAACACTCGATGGCATAAAGGTATATTCTTTAAAGTTCATGCACTTTAGTTTATTTTATTTCTATTAGAATTAAAGTTTATAGTTGGTCTTTGCACTAGTTTCAGTATCTCAGCATTATATATTTATTGTTATATTTCAATAGATTAGCACTTATTTCTGTGCATCCAAATTATTGTTTATTTTTGCTCTAAGTTTGGCAGTGGCTATATAATCAGCACATCTAGAGAGCATCCCTTCCAAATCCAATCACAAAAGTGACTGGTAATTTTATGATTATTTATTGAGTTTGTCATTGATGGTTCATGATAATGAATGATTTTTATTACTTTTGCATAATATGGCTAAGCTTATAGTTAGTTTTATTTTTTGCTGATCTCTCACTTATTATCATTCCTTTTAAATACAATTTGATTAGCTATTGTATGGGGATGATGGTGATTGTTTCTCATTTTCCCACATTTTTTTCTTCACATGCCACATGCTAACTTTTAACTACATATTGTTACAATATATATATATATATTTGTAATAGGAACCAGGTTTGAACCCTGTTATAAGATAAAGGGACACTGGATAGCCACTTATTCCAGTAAATAATCTTATATATCTTTATTTAGAGCAAAATAACTAAACGGTTAACCAAGATAGGTTTGGGGGGGGTTGTGCTCATTGTTTTGATGAGGTATGTATATATATATATATATATTATATAATAAAATGTAAAAAAAAAGAACTTTCTGTAAAATGTATAACTTGTATATTTTTATGTATAATTTTGTTTTATTTTAATTAAAAGAAAATATGTCCTGCTAAAAAAATGAAACAAGTGTTTATCTATTAAATGCTATTTGCATTATCTATTGTAAAAAAGTTATTTTTAAAATGTTCAAACAGATTGACTGTTTTAAGATAAAACTCACTAAAATGTTTTATTTTATTAAAAAAAAAAGAGAAGATAAATGAAGCCAGTTCTAAAATTTTTAGTGGTATGCAGGACTGTGTAGATTGAATAAGATAAAATCAAAAATATCAAACATTTTTATGAATTATGGTAAAGATTGGATCAGAAAAAAGAAATAAAACTTTGTAGAATAAAAATATATATAAACAAAAAAATAAAAAAATTAAGGATTATTATTATTGACTTCTTATTATTGACTGCTGATTAGTAATTTCTATTGTGATTATTTGAATTATGCTGTTGGAAAGAAATTATATGTACCCCAACATGGTGATGTGGGGGTAAAGTTCTAAACATGCTGGACTTTATCCCAACAACCATAGAGGAGGAATATGCTGCAGGATCCTGTCAGCTACTGAAATTGAAGTCTGCATCCAACTTGTTCATCTTGTCAAATAGTATAACATATATAATCTGTGTTTCATCCAATGTTCAAAACAAGGATAATTTTGACAATCTTTATGGCTATATCAACACTGAGTAAGCTTAATTTCTACAAGTATATGACGGATGTCATTTTTCTTGAGATTAAAGGTAATTTTAATTTGTGTAAATGATGTTAACACAAAATAACTGATGCATGTACCACATTATTTTTTAAACCATTAAGAATACATATGTATACTTGTATTTTATTAAGACAAATGAGCACCATTATTTAGTTTTGATTTCCAAAATTATTCATTTAATTAAAAATAAATATGTATGCATTCTTAAATAGTTCTGTGTGACCTACTCTTTTATTAACACCTCTATCAGTAAAAATACTATCTGTCCTGGGTGAGCTAACTAGTGGTTGGGCTTCTGTTAGTGCACTAGCATCACTCTTATTAACCTGTCAGTATAATCCCTATGCAAACCATAAGATTGACACTTAGAATCAAATAGTACTGATGTCCATAAATATGCTGCTTGGAAAAATAATTGATTAGGAATTTTGAAAGATTAATGCCGAGGATATATACTTATATCATTATGTTTATTTTTTTATGGGAGATGAGTTTTAAAAAAATTTATCTCCAGTCCATGACGGCTACACAACCACCTCGGTAGATTAAAAATAATATGTTTTGTTCAAGAACAGACATCATTAAAGTAGCATATGATTAATCAAATATAGTATGGGGGAAAGGTGTGTTTTTTATAATGGTCTCCCAACAATGGCTTACAAAGAATGGAGAATGTTGAGACTATAGAAGAATAAGTTGTAGTATAGTTTGTTCTATTTCTCAAAAACATAACATTGAGAAAATGTTAAGTGTGAATGTTAAGTGTGAATAAAACCATATAATTTATTTTTTCAAAAAGCACTTTACAATCTGTAAAGAGGCTGTGACAGTAATTTTAATTATCAGACTATGTTTTTCTAGCAAGAAATGTGGACAAAAATTTTTACCATGAAAGTCATTACCAGAGAATACATGAGTATCTATGTATAAAATTAGTAGTATATTGTGAAGGTGGCTTTTATTATTTAAATACACAATGTTCCAATATATATATATATATATATATTATATATATATATATATATATATATATATATATATATATATATATATGATGTAAAGCTTCCCAGGAATGCCCTGCTGAAAGCTTCAGAGGTCTACTATTTAGTCAGAACAGCTGATCATCAAAAAGCATAATATTATATTTTAATTGAGAGTATGCTTTAGTATAGAGAAAAAAGCAACATCATTTAATCTCAGCTCCATCTGTTTATTAATCTTATGCATAAATGGCATTTACCCAAGCAAGAAGAGAAGAAAATCTACAGATGCTTACAAATTACTCAACCAAAATTATTGGATTTGTCATTTGACCACCACATCTGGTTTATTATTTAAATTATGCATGGATTAAAATGCTTTTATTTAATCATGTCATTAAAGATTAATTATAATAAGTGGAACAAACTCATATCTTCATCATCATCATTATTATTATTATATCTTATTGCTTTATCATATTGCTTACACTTTGATCAGGCATGTGGAGTAATAAAATAATATTTTCTTGAATTTTTTTAAAATTAGTAATAAAAAAGTAATATAAATTATTATTATCTCATGAAAAATGTTTTGCAGGTGTTATACCACACATTTTGGGGAGTATATACATGATTAGAAAAGATATGGAAGCCCATTACATGTTACAATGAGGTGAAACAAAATGGTGTTTTAATATATTTTTTCTATGTTCATTTCTCATTTATGTATTTTAATGGTTTGCTGAGTAAACACCATGAATGAGTTTCATTAACCTCTAATCTAAGTCTTGATTAAATCTGGTGTTATTATTCTTACACCAGTATGAGGGTATAATAATATAATCATTCCAAATTAATGCATATTCTAGTCATCTTAGTATCATAAGTTAGGTCCATATGATGATCAGTAGTATTAATATCAGGAAGTCAACATTATTAAAAAATACCTTTGAACTGATAATGCCCTTCAGTATGCTTATCATAAATTATTATTTGGAATATGTGTGTGTCATTTATTTGGCACAACATGGTCCAATTTACATATCTTATACTGTGCATCTAGTTACAAAACATATTATGTTAATTAATATTTTTAATATAAAATGCGAAATCAAAATTTTTTATGTAAATATCATGTATCAGTTCATTTGTATTGTGAAACAACAGTTGCCCAGAACACAGAAATCATGCCACAATAAAAAAAATTTTAATGACTAAACATAAATTTTTTCAATACATATATAGAGGATAATATATAGGGTATATGAGCACAGACTTTCACATGACCCACCACTTTCCATACTATCTCACAACACTGATACACTCAAACACATGTTGAAAAGATAAATAATCACCAATATATGTATTTCATGTAAACCAGTAATCATCAGTTTACCATCTCTACACATATATGCTATAGGTGCTCAGATATATATTAAGATAGCCAAACCTCATACTTTAATGGACAGGCTTCAATCTACTCCACACTCCAACTCTTTAACCATCCATCCAATTGAAAATCTGTATGATGGAATGCTCAAAGGCCACCCTGAGGCTGATATTCTTGTCACACCCATGTTGACCTAAGGTCAATCTGACCCCTCATGTACAAGACATAATCCATTTAATATACATAGAAGGAATGGGCAAACATCTCTACTTATGTAATAGTTGAAACACCCAGTCTTATTTATACCTAGGTCTATATATGTAATATATAGGGCATATGAGCACAGACTTTCACATGACCCACCACTCTCCACACTATCTCATAACACTGATACACTTGAACACATATGTTGAAAAGATAAATAATCACCAATATACATATTTCATGCTAAACCAGCAATCATCAGTTGGTCCAGATACATGAGGTACATGAAGGATCAGATTGACCTTAGGTCAGCATGGGTGTGACATGAATCTCAGCCTCAGGGTGGCCTTTGAGCATTCCATCATCAGATTTTCAATTGGATGGATGGTTGAAGAGTTGGAGTGTGGAAAAGATTGAAGCCTGTCCATTGAAGTATGAGGTTTTGCTATCTTAATATATATCTGAGCACTTATAGCATATATATGTAGAGATGGTAATCTGGACCAACTGGTGATTGCTGGTTTAGCATGAAATATGTATATTGGTGATTATTTACCTTTTCAACATATGTGTTCGAGTGTATCAGTGTTATGAGATAGCGTGGGAAGTGGTGAGTCATGTAAAAGTCTGTGCTCATATACCCTATATATTACATAAATAGACACAGGTATATATATGCCTGTGTGTTTCAGCTATTATATATAGAGGATAGTAAATTTTATTCCACAAAATCTTATTTAATTTCACATGTATACATGATTATATATATATATTTTAGTTATCCATATGAAGCAGAACCCCCTACAGAACAGGTAAAAATTGTTGAAAATAATTAATATTTGTAGTTTACTTGTAAAACGTACTTTTGTGTGCACACACATATATGTGTGCGTGTGTGCAATTATACGGTCTTAAACTCAGTATTTCAAGTTCCTCATGGCTATTGACTCCATCTTATACAACTTGTAAAGAAAAAATACTTATGAAAAAATAAATGATCTCCAATATATATATTTTGTGCAAAACCAGCACTCATCAGTTAGTCCATATAACCATGTCTCACACATATATACAATCAGTGCTTAGTTTATATTAAATTAGCACATCTTCAAACTTTAATGGACAAGCTTCAATATTGTTGATTCTCCAACTCTTTGACCATCTATATCATTAACATCCGAGGATGAAAACTGAAAGCCCTTGTTAATGTGAATATTCATGTTGGTCTTATGTCACTCTGATGCCTCACATATAGAACCTTAATGTGCTCATTTAAATATGGGATGAATATAATAACAAGACTGAATATATTTAAATATATGTAACTTAACTATGCTAAACTTAATGTAATTACATTAACTTTAGTATAAATAATGTAATAAGCTACTAAACATCACATGATCATTCTTTATGCTTAAACAAGCTATTTATGCAGAAAAAAACTTCCTATACAGTAGTGCACTAAGTGCAAGTCATAATAATCAATGGATGCAGAAAGGTTGTGCATCTAATTTCTATCTATTGATTACTCATCCAATATTTCCAGACTAGTTTTTGGCCTGTGGAATTCATCAGTGAGAAGACATGAATCTGTGAGAACTGCTCTTAGATTTTAAAATTTTAAACAACCCTCCATTTTTGTCTTATTAATTAAATATAAAGCTTTGAGTCAAAAATGAAAATACACTAATGTTTTAAATTCAAGTTTATTAACTTGTATAGTCATATAGACCTGAATATAATCCCAGTAAAATTATGGGAACTGTGGTTATTAAAGAACCAAAAACACAATAAGTACATATGCTGAACTGATTTCAGGTCTACATGAATATACAAGCTAATGATATTGAATGAAAAACATTATTGGGTGTCCATTTTGAACTCAAAGCTAATTTATAGTTGGCTAATAAAGTAAAAGATGGCTGCTGGAGGGTTGCATTAGATCCTAAAATCTAGGTGCAGTGCTTTCAGATCCAACACTCCTCACTGATGAAAGCCACATGCTAGAAACTAGTCTAGGAATATTGGATGAGTAAGCAATATTTAGGGATTTTATGTACAAATCTTCATGCATCCATTGACTTTTCTGGTTTGCTCTGAGTGACACTTTTGTATGGAGAATTTTGCTTCTGAATATAGATAGTATACATGTATTTAAATAATATATAAATGTGTTAACAAAGTGTTTTGGCATTTTAAAAATATGCAGTTACATTATTTTAAAATTAAAATAAAAAGGATCATAAATAAAAATTGATTTATTAAAAAGAAAAAAACTTAACTTAAAAACTAAAATTTAAAAACTGTTTAACGTATATATAGATCGCATGATGGACAACTTTAAAAACTATTTTAAAAAATAAAAATATTTGAAAGTAATTTTTTTTTGTAAAAAAGTAAAGATTAAAAGATTTGATATTTTTGGAAATAATGTTGATTTCTATAATCTTAGAAAATGGAAATGATTGTCTTATTAATTAAATGATTGTTCAAAAACAAACTAGCCCTTGAAGCATTTAAAATAAATTAAATGGTCAGATAAGAGAATACAAAGAAATTAAATGACCAATGCAAGCACCAAGCCTCAGCCCGGACCCGAAAAAAAAGGATGGATTAGTGACATTTTGTTGGTTGAATCTGTGTGGATAGTATAAAAAGAGAAATACAGTTTTCCTGATAGTTTCTAACTTGATTTGGTGAGACGAACGACAAGACGCACTTGTCGTCCTCTCTCACTTATTTTAAAAAATGAAAAGACTGTGATACCAGAACAGAACCAGCTAATGCTACCTCCAAAATATCAGGTCGGTCCTCCAGGAAAGTCTCCATGGGAATTGCCAACAGGAACCTGGACTCTTCTACCATAAGCAATAGAACTGAACAATTGTTATAATCATAAAATTAATTAAGAACTTCAAAGATTTGATAAGTTAATTTAAATTTTATAACGAACTTTTCTCTGACTTATGTGTCAACTCAATTAATAATGTTTAATTTTATATGTCTTATGTTTGGTAAAAATCATTTCCATTTATTATTTTATTTGTATTAATATTTATTGTTTAAATTTTAAATGAGGAAATTTAAGTTGGGTATAGACGTTGCATAGATTCATTAGTGGTTAATTATGTTGTGGTTTTCATATTCGATTAGAATATATAGGTCCCGATGTCGATGCGGTATCTTATGATGAACACCATTGGGTTTCTTGTATTCCCTCTGCAATTGACGTTTTCGATGACTATATTTTGATCGGTTATGTTTATTTTGGAATGTCTTTAACTGTGGAATCTATGCAGCCAATTTATACTCAACATTATAAAACAAATTGTATAAAATTCATCTGTGCGAATGTATGTTAAGGTTAAATTTAAGTCGGGCATGAATGGCTATATAGATTTGTAAAGTTATATATATAGTTTAAGGGAGGGAAATCTTAGGTTATTCATTTCGTAGTTGAATTGGCTCAATGGATTGGATATATTTGTGTAATTAGTAGATGTTGTATGAGATCAGCTATGGGCAGGATTGCATATATACGCCACACCTTCTGTTTGCCTATGGAAGGGTTTGTAAGTCAGCAAAGGACTGCAGTCCATTCCTATGGAGTGTTTTGTTTATTGTTCTACTCGCCAACAGATGTAGCATTTCTGTTGGTGGAGAGACAATGTCTTCTGTAACTCTACTTACTGTTCAGATGTACATTCCTGACAGTATAGTATTTTGTGTTGTTGTATTTTCATGCTACATTGAATACATAAATGTATCAGATGGATTGGCGCCAGCTTGATTGCGAACTTTTGGCCTAAGGTTAAATAAGGGAAAGAATATTTTCTTGTCAAATGCAGATCTATGTAGCCTATTCATACCCAATTCACTAAATAAATATTAAATTCATTATTGCAATCTATTTAAATGTAAAATTAAAGATTAATATAAAAATCTAAAATGTTAAACTTATTTCCCAAATTAGATTTTATATGTGCATAAATAAATATTTTTATGTGTTAATTTCTAGCAGTGGCTTTTATTTTTTTATATTTAAGATATAAAGTTATATTTTATAATATCTGCTGTTCCACTGAGCTAGTGACTTGGGCTAATGATCTGAATATTTAAATAAAATGGAATCTTAACCGTGCGTATCTGCCTACTTTATACATTTTTCTAGGGTCAAATGCCTAGATGGCGCTCATGTAGTGCAGATTGTGGTTCAATTCGATCTTCACTTTCTTTCCGATCGTTACAATAAATGTGTTAACAAAGTGTTTTGGCATTTTAAAATTATTATTTATTAATAGCTACAGAATATCAAGATATAAATATTACTGCTAATATATATATATATATTGAAACAGTAAGATATACCTTACCAATCTTAGTTTCACCTTGCCTTCCTGTTTCCTACCCTCATGCCTTATTTAAAACCCTAATTTCATTGTATTGTGTGTGTACTGGGTATATTTACCGAAATCCCGCCTAAATTATTATGTCTAATGCAGTGTCTGGGGTTTTATAATAATTAAAATTGTTTTAAATGGTTTTATTTTCAAACTGTCAAGTATATATTGTACCGGTCCATACTCACTGTGGAATTCTTTTCCTAATCGTGCACTGAGCATGAAGTGACCAAGATTCAACAAGTAAGAAATGGATATCAATTTAGCCAATTGTCTGTACTCATGTATATTGGTACTTCCAGCTAAATTGATAGAAAGAGTGGATTGACAGGACTACTCCAGCTAAAAACATCCTTTAGTTGATATCTTATTTGAATGCCCAAATATTTAGAACAATGGCAAGTACACACCTTTGAAAAATCTATTTACAAAATAGACCTTTGCACGCCACTTCTAGAAAAGAATCAAAAAATGAATTTTTCACCCTCCTAGAAGGATGTGCAATACCATATGTTCAGCGGAGCATAAGAATAAGATTTAACACCTTGGTAGAGTGATATCACTTGTGGCTAGCTCAGTCACTCTACATCTAGGGTCTTCAAATGTGTAAGCTAAATGATTATTACAGGTACATGGTTAATAAGGAAAGAATAAATTTTATCAATATAAATAATAAGATGAAAATGAAACCAGTTTAATATTATGATTAAATATTTGTTTACTCCCAAATACCCACCACTGTTTCATACTAATGATGATATAATAAAAAAATACTAAATAATTAATGATCACAAACCCATATATATATATTTGAGGCATTGAAATAGATAAAATACAATTTTAAATAAGAAAAATAATAAATCCCTAAAGCTATTTACAAGGTTTATAAGTAATGGAAGTGGCCTGAGCTCTCTTCACCCAGTAGAAATAAATTTGACTTTGTGTAATTTGAAATACAGATATGAGATTTTCGGTTATACAGGCATACACTTTTACTGATGACTTTAAAACCTTTTTATTAAAAACAAATATAGTAAAAAAAAACTATGCATACATATTTTTATACTATGAAATATTTAACTAATTTTATATTTTCAACAAGTCAATAAGGTTGTGTTAGTTCAGATACTATATAGTACACAACATGAAGCACTGCATCTATTTCCCTTTTGCTATAGATAAATTCCTATACCTGTATATATGTGCAGCACAATTATACACTTACTATTACTTTAAATATAAAGTTATTAGAGTATTTGCTTACAGGGAATCTATAATAGATCAATCTCTTCTTACATGCATCATGAGGTGCAGCAGTGACAAAAAATAACTTAAAAAGTATATACAGCTAAATACATTTTTAGATATTCAACATGAGATATCGTATTTACCAAATATTGTAAGCATATGTATGCATATATATACATGTATATTTATTATGACGAATTTCGGGAGTAACAACAAGAGGAAAATGAATAGCAGCAACAACAAAAAAAATCTCATTGCAATGTTTGTTGAAAATACTAAAATTTAAATAGAAAAATTGACTCAAAAGATTTAAGTAAAAGCTTTATCATTTATGCCCGTAATAACTGTAAATTCAATATACATATGTGAGAGACAAGTCTCTTTTTTTAAATGATTAATAATAATAATAATAATAAAATAATAATATATTTAATCAGAAATATAAAAGTTAATGATTTCAATATTAATAAAATATCTTAAAATAAACTTATGTCTGTGTCTTAATTTTTTTTCCTCTGGGCTCTGAGTGGGCTTCAAGTCAACTGGCTGTGCGGTGGGGATTTCATCTATTTAGGCATAGGCAAGGTGGCTTTTGTTATTATCATGGGTGTATGGAACTGTTGTTGGTCACATCTTGATGGCTTGGGACAGAGAAAGGGTGGTGCACTGGCTGGTTGTCTACCTCATGGTCATTTTAATGGACTCTGGTAGATTGCTTTATATTTTCCTCTGTTTGTATATGATAATATTTTTTATTAAATGTTCATTTGCTATCTCAACTGGTTCATTAAGTTTTCATAAATCATTAGTTCTTAAAAGAACTGTACAATGGATTTCTTCTTAGAATATATCTACTGTAGTCTAGTCCATAAATTAATCTCCAAGTGACTAGATGATTTACCAATTCTGGAGTCAAAGTAGTAAAAAACTTGCCTGGAATGACTGCCAAAGAAAGAATAAATCCCACAGCACCATTAAACCCACTAATAAGAACCAATTCAGATATCCCTCTGAGAAGAATGAATCAGCCAATCCTTTTAATTTAGCTTATCACTTAGATTATAAACATTCCTTTATATTTTTCCGATTAAATTCTACATTTTAAGTTTGACATAATGGTTTCCATCTTGAATAACCCAGACCACTTGCTTACAAAATCAATTCAAAAGAATTTTTTAAAAAGATAAGTTTACTTATAGCATTATCACACCTTTTGCTTTTGATCAGATTTTTGCAAAAGCAATTAACATTTTTTTATGCTTATGGAGTAAAATTACAATCTTTAGAAAAGTAACTAAAAAAATATACAAGTATGTTGGAAAATAAAAAAGCAAATACATATAATGACATATCGTAAAAAATATACAAAAAGGAAAAACAAAAAAAAATACGAGTTTATTATACAATATTTTGTATGTCAATTTCATATTACTTTAAATTGGTATGTGTGGGTATTTCAATGCTCAGATCCAACTTCCATTATTAATATAGCACATTTATATATTTGTTGTGGCTCATATGTACAAATCTATATATGTATCTGCTATAATATTCTTTACAGTAGATTTTGTGCAAGACATTTGATAATGCCTGGCACAATACCTCCCTCTCCAATGAGACTTTTAAATGGATATGATCATTTAAAGTCTTAAGTTCTTATTTATACAGATATTATAAACTATACATTTGAGATGATTTCTGGAACATCCTGGATGCTATGGTATGAGTTTTAGTGCATGAGCATTGTATGTGCCTTTTATTACTGTTCTGTTTTAATCCAGAAAGGATTATTCCCACTACACTTCACAATTTCAAAAGGGCTTTTATAAAGGTTAAAAAATTTTTTACACTGGAACTTTTCTGGAATGCTCACATGAGGCATTCTGACCATCACTCTATCACCTACCTTGAGCCAGTAGTTTTGCATGCTGTGTTTTCTTTTCTTTTTTCTGAGACTCATCTTGTGCATCCCAGCTTGAGTTTTTTTAAATCTAATTTTATGTCAATTGTTTTGTCTATGCTACCTGGGAAATTTGCCTTGAAGAGTTTTCCAAAATATAGCTGTGTGGAGGGAATCCTGTGGATTCATGTACAGACCAATTTATATAATTTAGTATCTGAGATAGCTGTTTTACCCATCCCTTATGGTTTGTTGGAAAGTATGTACGAAACAGCCTTCCCAACTCTCGCATAACTCTTTCACAGGGATTACTTTGGAGGTTACGGATTGATGTAAGTACATGTTTAACTCCCTACTTAGCAACCCATTTGTTCCATTCTTCTGATACAAAAGGGGTTCCATGGTCTGACAGGATCGTTTCTGGTTTCCCAACTGTGTTAAAATGTGCATGTTGTAGCTCTTGCTAAAGGGTAGGCTGCCACAAATTTGGAAAAAAGGTCATATACAATGAGTAAATATCTTTTTCTATTGAAGGGTGACAGAGGACCATAAAAATTCATGGCCATTATTTTCTTTGAATTGTTAGGGATGATTGATTTTATTGGAGTTGTATATGCTCTATTCAGTGGTTTTGCAAGCTGGCATGTTTCACATTTGTTCGAAATCTTTATTATGTCTCAGTGCATCCCATACCAATAGAACCAGCACTTGAGGCAATATTCAGTTTTTGGAGTTTCATAATGTCCATATAGTCTGTGAATGTAATCAGTGAGAAAGTCCCGAATGGCTGGTGGTACCATCACTCTCCATTCATCAATGTCTTCTTGAATTTGGTAATATAAAACCCCCTTTTCTATCTTGTATCGGCACTTTTTGCCTAGGGTATGGTTATCCTTCTGAGGAGATTGTGTATAGTGTTATGATTCGGTTTAAGCCCTTATCTTCATGCTGTCTCTTTGACATTTGATTTAGATGTTCCTCTATGTCTTTGTCCTTACATGATATGCTCACCATGTATGCATGATCTTTCCTCAGGTCTTGTTGTTGTTGAGTTTGAATAAGATGATGACTGAGGATGTCAGCCACCACATTCTCAGCTTCTTTGCATTGTATCACTGTATAATTAAACTCTTGGAGAAACAAACTCCAGCGAACTAGTCGGCTATTAGTGAGATAGCTGTGATTTAAAAATTGAAGACTCTTGTGGTCCGTAATTACTATCACTTCAGAGCCTAGTAGCATAGGATGAAATTTCTCAAATGCCCATATGATTGCAAGGGCTTCTTTTTCTGTAATTGTGTAATTACATTCAGGTCCTTTCAACAACCTGCTTATGAAGTACAGGACCCCTATCTGACCATCTTGCTGAACTTGGGATAGTGTGACACCCAATCCATACGCACTGCTATCAGTTTGGAGTATAAAGGGTTTGTCGAAGTCTGGGTATGACAGCACTACTTGTTTTATAAAACTTTTCTTAATCTCAGTGAATGCTTTCTCTTGTTCACTGGTCCAGTCCCAATGGGTATCTTTCCTGAGTAATCTTGTAAAGGTTCCATTCGTTGAGCAAATTTTTCATAGAATCTGTTGTAAAGTTGCATAGTCCTAAAAAGGACCGAATGTGCTTTCGTGTTTTAGGTACAGGGAAGTCATTTATTGCACTGATTTCTATCTCCTCAGAGATCAAGTTTGATTCCTGTTCATCCCACCAAATGACCCAAAAATTCTATCTCCTCAGAGATCAATATACTCTTTTTCAGATTGATTTTGATTCCTTTAGCTTCGCATTCTGCAAAAAATATTTGTAAGTGTTCTTCCAGAGATGTGGATGCTACCACAACATCGTCCACATATACTGGTAAAATTGTCTTGATTTCCTGAGACAAAACCTGGTCCAGACATCGTAATAAACCTGCACTGCTAACCTGGTCCAGACATCGTAATAAACCTGCACCGCTATTAACTAAGCCAAAAGGCATTTGATTAAATTGATATGTGTGGCCTCCATATCTAAAAGCAGTGTATTTGCCATCTGCATGATGTAATTCTATCTGCCAGTAGCTAGCAGTTAAGTCAAATGTGGAAAATATTATTTTGTCTTTAAATTTCATGAGTAATTATTGCATATGAGGTGGAATAGTACAATCTGGTATTGTTGCCCTGTTAAGTTGGAGTGCATCAAGGCATAACTGCATGGATCCATTTTTCTTTCTGACCACCACTAGGGGGTTACAGTATGGGGAAAAGCATTCATCAATGATACCCCATTTCAAACATTTATTCCAGCTGTTTCTCCACCTCCTCCTTAAATTTGTGTGGTATGTGATAGGATCACACTTGGAATGGTTCTCCTGGTTTCAATCTGATTTTTTGTTTATATCTTTTAATAAACCCAGGACTATCACAAAATATGTTTTTATAAGTATAAAGCATAGATTTCAGTTTTTCTGTCTCAGTGGCAGAAGTCAGTTTTGCTCCATTTGCCTTTTCTTCCATCAGCTCCATGTCCAGTTGGGTCATACAACATGCCTTAGTATCATCATGTAAGTGGGGTTTAGCATTTCAATTTGTTTGTCATTGCACACTACCAGCCAATGTTCATAATCTAAAATGCATCTGTTTTTGTGTAGGAAATCTGAACCCAAAACAACTTCATGATAAGACTGGCCATTATTAAGAACACTTGGTATACCATCTTATGTTGTATGTGCATCTGTACCCATATTTGCTTAGGCAGAAGTTTTGCTTTCCGGTTGTTTGCTAATGTTATTTGTGTTGTCTTCAAAGGTAAGATTTCTATGCTTGGATTTTTTGCTACAATGCAGTGGTATAGATCTTCTGATATTACAGATATTTGACTGCCCAAATCCAGCATGGTCATGACTTCAAGTCCCTCAATATTCAGACTGATCTCAGGACAACTTTGTGGAGCATATTCAGGCACTCTATCTTCCCATGAACATATCAAGTTTGATATTACTTTGTCCATATTAGTCCATGGATTCATGATGTGGCCACCGAGCTCTTCATTTTTGTTCCTGTTTGTGTGATTGGTATGTTTATCTTCCCAAAAATTTGCTGATAGCTTATATTGTTGGCTCATGTCTATCTCATTTAAAAATTCATCCATTTGTTGCACTGAATTTGTACTTGCAGTGTGCACCATTTGTTCAACATGAAGTGGCAAATTATGGCAGATTATCCTGACAATTTTCTCCTCTGATTTGTGGCATGCTTTCAGTGTCTGAAGTCTTGCTACTTGTCTTCTGAAAAATTTCGAATAATTTTCGCCAGTATTCTTTTTATATTTTTTCTGCATGACTTGTTTCAGGATCATATCTTGGCACTGTTCACTCCGAAAACTTTTTAACAATACCTTTTTATAATTCTCAAATGTTTTGGGATGGTGAAACAAGGACTGCCACCGTGTTTGAGCATCGCCATAGAGGTGATTGTAGGCAATTTCCAGTTTACCCAAGTCATTAATTTGATTCATTTGGAAATATGTGTCTAAGCTTTTAATACGCTCGATAGGAGCTTCATCTGTTAGTCCTTCAAATATCTTTATTTTTAAAAAATTTGTTTATATTGCACAAGTAAGATTGTCCCTTTTCTCTTTTGTGTATCTCATTTTTAAAGCTATAAAATCATGTTTCGTTTTCCTTTGACATTTCACGTTTGAACTCGTCCATTCTTTGGTTTGTGGAAGCAGTGTTTTCCGAAAGTTGTTGAGTCAGTTCATTTATCTTTTGTGGTATTCTGGCCATTTCTTGTTTTATATTCACTAAAGTTTCTTCCATTACGTTTTACATTTAAAACATAGTTATAAGTATTATTCAGGGGCTATGTTATAAGTATTTATATTCAGTATATATATACGTTTTAGTTACTGATCAGTTCAGAATCGGTAATATCGGATATTTTATTTTTATTATTAAATTATTTTTTAACTATTTGTCTTATTTTTAAATACACAGTACACCATGCACCTAACTCTGCCGTATTCCAATTGCCGATTATGTGTTTTTTCTACACCCTGTTCCAATTATTCTGCCCGTTTTTTACCTACGTCTATTTAACCTTATTTATTGATAAAAAAAATCAAGTTTAACATATAAAACTTTATTTCGTTACACTAGTATTCCATCTTACTTTTTTCCAACAAACAAACAACAAATTCAAGTATAAGTTACCCTAAAATATTATGCTACGTTTGATAAACAGGTTTTATCCCTATCTCTAAAAGTCTATTTTCTTTTTTTTTCAAAACAAAACAAGAAAACAACAAATTCAACTGTAAGATATTCTAAAAACATTACGCTATAATAACATTACTTGTATTTGTAAAACCTCCAACGATTTATGTACTCATATATACAGCATGTGACCTACTTTCCCCCCACTCATTCATTTAATAATTTTTATATATTTTATTTCTATTTTAATTACACATGAGATGTCAGTTTTTACTCAGTTTAAAATGGCAACTTTATTTATCTAGTAAAATGTTAGCGACTCTGTTTAAAGTGAAAATTGTTAAGCAATTATTAAAATGAGTGAATCTATACTCTATATAACAAAATATCAACCGTCAATATATTACATGTATACTTATTTAAAATAACTTCAAAGTCTATTTTATTTATCCGGTATATTTATAGAATACAGTGTGAGCACTTGATTTATTGCTAACAATTTGAATCATAAATATATCTTAATTTAAATATTCATCACTACAAAAAAGAACACTATCATTTTGGAACTGCAAATTACTGAGTAAAATATTTTACATTATCTAAGAATATGTTTTAAAAAAAACAGAAGAAACCAAGCGTGTTACGACCTGTTAATTACACTATACTGTATATTTAAAAACAACTAATGATCAAATTTTATATAATTTCTCTTATGTATATATAGTCAACATTTAATTTCGTTTTTACTTACACATACATAAAGTTTATATATACATATGGCACACAAATTATTTTTACCATAATTTACACATTTCTATAATTTAACTTGTTCTTTCCTTAATCGTACCATTTTTACATTTAAACCATGTGTGGCACCAGTTTTACTATACCGGTCCATACTCCCTGTGGAATTCTTTTCCTAATCTTGCACTGAGCATGAAGTGACCAAGATTCAACAGGTAAAGAAATGGATATTAGCCGATTGTATGTACTCATGTATATTGGTACTTCCAGCTAAATTAATAGAAAGAGTGGATTGACAGGACACTTCCAGTTAAAAACACCCTTTAGTTGATATCTTATTTGAATGCCTGAATATTTAGAACAATGGCAAGTACACACCCTTTGCCCCCCACTTCTAGAAAAAAATCAAAAAATGAATTTTTCACCCTCCTAGAAAGATGTGCGATACCATATGTTCAGCAGAGCATAAGAATAAGATTTAACACCCCTGTAGAGCAATATCCCTTGTGGCTAGCTCAGTCACTCTACATCAAAGGTCTTCAAGTGGGTAAGTTAAATGATTATTACAGGTACATGGTTAATAAGGAAAGAATACATTTTTATCAATATAAATAATAAGATGAAAATGAAACAAGTTTAATATTATGATTAAATATTTATTTAATCCCAAATACCCACCACCGTTTCATACTAATGATGATATAATAAAAAAATACTAAATAATTAATGATCACAAACCCATATATATATATTTGAGGCATTGAAATAGATAAAATACAATTTTAAATAAGAAAAATAATAAATCCCTAAAGCCATTTACAAGGTTTATAAGTAATGGAAGTGGTCTGACTCTCTTCACCCAGTAGAAATAAATTTGATTTTGTGTAATTTGATATACAGATATGAGATTTTCGGTCATACAGGCATACACTTTTACTAATGATTTTAAAACCTTTTTATTAAAAACAAATATAGTAAAAAAAAACTATGCATACATATTTTTATACTATGAAATATTTCACTAATTTCATATTTTCAACAAGTCAATAGGGTTGCGTTAGTTCAGATATTATATAGTACGCAACATGAGGTATTGTATCTATTTCCCTTTTGCTATAGATAAATTTCTATACCTGTATATACATGCAGCACAATTATATACTTACTATTATTTTAAATATAATGTTATTAGTGTACTTGCTTACAGGGAATCTATAATAGATCAATCCCTTCTTATACACATCATGAGGTGCAGCAGTGACAAAAAATAACTTAAAAAGGATATATGGCTAAATACATTTTTAGATATTCAACATGAGATATCGTATTTACCGAATATTATAAAGGTATGTACGCATATATATATATATGTATATTTATTATGATGAATTTCAGGAGTAATAACGAGAAAAATGAATAGTAACAAAAAAAAAAAGAATCTCATTGCAATGTTTGTTGAAAATACTAGAATTTAAAATAGAAAAATTGACTCAAAAGATTTCAGTAAAAGCTTTATCATTTATGCCCATAATAACTGTAAATTCAATATACATATGTGAGAGACAAGTCTTTTTTTTTAAATGGTTAATAATAATAACAAAAAAATAATAATATATTTAATCAGAAATATCAAAGTTACTTATTTCAATATTAATAAAATGTCTTAAAATAAACTTATGTCTGCATCTTCATTCTTCTCCTCTGAGCTCTGAGTGGGCTTCAAGTCAACTGGCTGTGCAGTGAGAATTTCATCTATTTAGGCATAGGCAAGGTGGCTTTTGTCATTATTGTGGGTGGCTGGAACTGGCATGGTCACATCTTGATGGCTTGGGACAGAAAAAGGGTGGTGCACTGGCTGGTTGTCTACCCCATGGTCATTTTACTTGACTCTCTGGTAGATTGCTTCATATTTTCCTCTGTTTGTATATGATAATAATTTTTATTAAATGTTTATTTGCTATCTTGACTGGTTCATTAAACCTTCAGAAATTATTAGTTTTTAAAAAAACTTTACAATGGATTTCTTCTTAGAAAATATCTACAATAGTCTAGTCCATAAATTAATCTCCAAGTGGCTAGATGATTTACAAATTCTGGAGCCAAAGTAGTGAAAAACTTGCCCAGAATGACTACCAAAGAAAGAATGAATCCCACAGCACCATCAATCCCACTAATAAGAACCAATTCAGATATCCCTCTGAGAAGAATGAATCAGCCAATCCTTTTAATTTAGCTTATCACTTAGATTATAAACATTCCTTTATATTTTTCCGATTAAATTCTACATTTTATGTTTGACATAATGGTTTCCATCTTGAATAACCCAAACCACTTGCTTACAAAATCAATTCAAAAGAATTTTTTTCAAAAGAATTTTTTTAAAAAGATAACAGTTTAATTATAGCATTATCAATCCTTTTGCTTTTGATCAGATTTTTGCAAAAGCAATTAATATTTTTTTTGCTTATGGAATAAAATTACAATCTTTAGAAAAGTAATTAAAAAAATATACAAGTATGTTGGAAAATAAAAAAGCAAATACATATAATTGCATATCATAAAAAATATACAAAAAAAAAACAAACAAAAAAAACACATGAGTTTATTATACAATATTTTGTATGTCAATTTTATATTACTTTAAATTGGTGTGTGTGGGTATTTCAATGCTCAGATCCAACTTCCATTATTAATATAGCACATTTATATATTTGTTGTGGCTCATATGTACAAATCTATATATGTATCTGCTATAATATTCTTTACAGCAGATTTTGTGCAAGGTCATTTGATAATGCCTGGCACAATATATTACGTATATATGCTTGTACAGTAAAGTATGTCACATATTCTCATCTACACATATACTACGATAATATTTATAATTTATAAAAATACTTTATTTAAAATTTGTTGTTTTGAATCGTTTATTTTGTGATGTTATTCGATATAATTATTTGCATTTAATCAAATAATATCATTGATAGATATATTCTGGAAATTAAATTGAAAAATAGTTTTATAAAATAAAATGTTATTTAGTTTTTCAAAAACATGCCATTTTCTTTAAATCAGTAATGGTAGGGAAAGAACAATAGTGGCTAATTTCAACCATATTGTCGCCAGTTTTACAGGTAGATTTGATAAGATTAAAAGTGTTTATGAGCAGATTTTAATTAAAAAATGCAGTCCATGTTTTTAAATGTATTTATAACTTAAGGAATGCATTTTACCACCACAGAGTTAGATTGTAATCAGAGAGAGTTTATAAATAGGGCTGATAGATTGTTGTTAGATTAATTAAAGAGTTATTAATTAATCTGTTTGATATTGTGTCAGCCAAAGTTATATTTTCTGTAATTTTGAAACTGATTAGCTTTTATTTGTGTTATCAGACTGACCGGCTTGTTGGTTAGTTTAAAACCAGTTTTAAAATCATTTAACCTTAGAATGATGAGATAAAGGGGCAGTAGTCTGTTTTTCCCTCAGGATCCAGTGCCTTAGCCATCCGTCATTTACCATCCGATGTCCTGTCACCATATCATCAAGCCCAACTGAACCAGCCAAAGAAATGCTGCTCCTGAAATCTACTAACTGCTGCTGAGGAACAATGAACCAAAGAATATCATAATTTTCTTAAGAACTTTGTTACAAATTTGGAAATGCCCACGGATGGATTTGAAAGAACAAGGTAATTAAAATCAACCCGAGATCTTGGAAACCTTCATGCTATATAGCTAATAATTTTGTATATTCTTTAAATGCATTTATCCAAGTGTTTTTTTATTAATGCATGCTGTACTTGTGCTTGGGTTGATTTTCTATATATATTTTTGTAAATGTCTTATTTAAATGTTTTATAATGAAATATCTAATTAATTTCTTTAGACTAATATGAGTTATGTAAGGAAGTTAAATAATGTGTGGTTGCCATCTTAGTTTATAAACCACAAACATGCATTTCCCCCTCCCATCTCTTATATATGTTTAAAATTATATTTGCGTATAATAATTTTGTTAAATGAATATTTACTTCTCTAAGTTTTGTTGAGAGTCTGCTGGTCATTAAAATGTGAAATTTGAGAGCAAGCTATTTCTGTTCCTTAATAAATTGCCCTTTGTTTTACTAAGTCTTTTAAAATTAAACTGTGTTGCTAGTAAATATGCTTGGGTGCTGGAATCTTATCATTGGCAAAGGTCATCATCGGTTAAATCCGTTCCCCTTATTTTACTTTGCAGTTTTCAGTACAGTGCTATAATGGCACATGGGAATTATTTTGCATATGTCCCCACAGTTATGAAGCTCCTGGGTTCAGGCCAGCCTTGAGCTGTGAGTGGGCTAGAGATGTTCCAAATAAAAGGCAAAATGCCTATCCATGCCTAGATCTTTGTTCATAATTTATAAAGTTGCATACTCAGAAACTACACTCCTCCTCAGCATATATTCGCTGGCACCACCATAAATTTTTCTTATTAATTATTTAACAGAATCCTAGTAGTTAAATAAATATTTAAGTTCGTTCAGTATAGCTCGGTCTTCTAATTTAGTTAATCATTTCACAAGCGACTCTCGGTCTCCATTTAAGTTTCCAATTATCATTATTTTAGAATATTCAAATTCTGTTAGACTTTATGTGACTCGCATATGCCTACCATGTCACTATATTTTAGACATGTTATCTAAATGAACCCAAGTACGAGGTATCAGCCATCTTGTTGTTTTTTGTATATAGCTATCCAATTTATATCGCTAAACTATTTTATTATCAAATTATTAAAATATTATTTGTAAATTTATTTCTTTTCTTTATTTATTCGAAGGTGCAATATAAATTACATAGCACATTAAACTTATCTTTGGCACATCTATAAGTTATTGTTAAATGAACCTAGGGCTATTTTAGATTTAGAGTCTTTTGTTTTCTTCCTGATCACCGGCACCGGCATAAAATTATACTATTAGTAGCATCAAATGTGTTATCACGTAGAGGGCATTGTGGAGTTTGGACTTTGGATTTGAACTTGGGTCTTCTGGAAGGTAACCCTCCTAGTGTTGAGTTTTATGTTCCGGGTTTAAATTCTGCAGTGTGTTAGTGAGATAGACATGTTTTGACCATTACAATATATATATATATTAAAATAAATCAATTTACAAAATCTGTAATAAGTAGATATTCTACAAATATCACATAACCATGATTATTGGAATGTCATGTGATATCTTTTCACCCCATATAGATAGCATAATCAATTTATTTTCTGTGCAATACATTATATGATATATTTATTTGTACCATTATTATAATTTATATAATGTATAAATAAAGAATAAATATTTTAATATTTACTTAATGCTTATGTTTATAATTGTACTAAGGACAATCTCCAAGTTACTAAATATACCTATAGTCATTAATGTATTTATTTGGAATAAATAATGTCAAAATCATGAATGCTAAATGTTTCACATCAAATATAGTGAAATGATATATGTGAATATATGTGGTTGAGCAGTAAATGTAATGGAATATAAGTTTGAAAAGAGATGATGTTGACCTATTCGTTGTGAGTAAATTGACATGGATTCTTCACTTCCATTATAATGTATCTCAGGTTTTGATTTATTACTTAAATCATTTTATTGGCTAGCTCTATGTAAAAATAAATCAGGATACTAAAGAACAATGATAAAAACATCTTAAACGGATTACTCTCAGGGTTAACTTGATTGATGATTGGATTATTAACTGACATATAAACTGGAAGCAAAGGGAATTTTGTTGAATCCAACCTATATTATAAGCAAAGATTATGACTTGCTATTTCAATTAATGATGGCTTAAATGAATGATTAACAAAGCACAATATTATCATTTAGTTGTGAAGCAATGGATCTGAAGTCTGATCCATGCTTCACAGCCTCCTATAAACTTAATTAGTATTGTAAACCTGAATTAAGTTTATTGTCCAATATCAGCAGGGTTTTGCATTAAAGCTAAAATTAATTACGTATATATAATTTGTATTTGCATTTAACTATTTCATTTTAAATAAATTCCATTTCAAGATTAAATTTCTGTTAATAAAAATTACTTGTAAAACCTATTAGTCAAACATACATATATGTCAAGCGTATATATAAGAGTTAATGCAAAATTCTGCTGAAATAAAAATGCTTATTTTATTAAAAGAAATAAAAATATATATATATTTTTAAAATCTTGTTAAAATATGGTGTATGATTTTTATTTTGAAATAAGCCCACCAACATTTTCTAAAATAATGTATGTTTGTAATTAATGAGCCCATTCAAGACAAATTAAAGATGGCCTTCTCTTTCTTTTTTAATTAATAAAAATCCAAAGTTTAAAGAAAGAAATTTAGAATAAAAAAGTAAAAGTTATTCTTAGAAAATGTTACCTTGAAATAAAGGAGTGTCCGGGGGCTTATCAAGATCTAAGATCATATGCAAAACAATAGAAGGTGGCTTACAAAAAAGGCATAAATTGGAGAGAGAACAAAAGACTTGGCATTCAGATTTTTCCTTTTGGAGGTTGCATTCAGATTTCCCTTTGGAGATTTCATTTAGATTTCTCTGGAGGCTTTTTCTTGTGCTTGCTTTTATCAGATTTTGCTTTTGCTTGCTGAGATTTTTCTGTAGAGAATTCATGCAGATTTTTTCTGTGCTTTGAACCTCCCAGATTTTGCTTCTCATTTCCATTTTGCTCCGAAAGTTATTCAACTGTCGTCTTTGAAATCATGGAGAAGTTTGAACTTGCTACAAGCTAAAAGTCATATGAATTTGATGGATTCTACCATGGTTGGTGGATAGGCAAAGCTTTGCCTGTTGCCAAGGTTCTAAATACCATCAAAATGTAGTATCCACCCAATAGTAGTCTGAACTCTGTGCCATGTCTGTAGGACTTTTCGTAAAAGCATACCACATATTTCCACTTTTCTTGTTCGGGCAAATACCTATCGATGGATGGATCAAGCCACCAATGATGACGGAACATGACCAAGGAACCAGGATGGTAATAGTATCTCTCCTCCATTGAACTATTTACCTTCTATCCTTTTTCGTTTATACCTTTCTTAATTGCTTCATTGAATTATATTTCTGAAATGTTGTATTTAATTATATTTGTTATGTAACCATTTTTATTAGACTAGACTTATATATATATTGTAATGGGCACAGACGTCATTACATTGTTTTTTTTTATTAGTAAACATGAAAAAATAAATAAAAGTTCGCCAATAAAAACTTTTTTAAGAATTAAAAATTAAAAAATCATCTTAAACTCGCATATATATAAAATCGCACAGATAAATATTTATTAAAATAAAACTTTATTAAAGAAAAAGTATTTTAAAACTAAATTTTCAGAAAATATTTAGAGATAAAAATATATGTTTAAGTTTGAAAACAGATTAATTAATCTTTTGTAAAATGGAAATGATTATTTTAATTAGTAAACTAGCCTTGGGCATCTAAAATGTATAAGCAATGGTCAGATAGGAAAACAATAGGAACAGAATGGCCAATGAAAGAAATCCATTGGGAAAATCGGACCTTAATGGAAGGATCATCATCAACGATGACGTAACGTCCATTGGATCCTAAAGTTATGTATAAAAGAAAAAAATTGGAAATAAAAAGTGATTTGGTTTAATATTATTAAGAGAGGACTGAGATGTGTTAAGTCGAAGAGTTGGAGGTGAAGGGATTGAAAGATGCACTTTCAATTCCTTCAGTTGTTATAAAAATGGAAAAATGAAACATCGTTTTTCTTATACTGAGGACAACAGGATCGTCGGGGAATTTAATGTGGATTCCAAATGGCATGCAATGAATAAAGAGGAACATTAAAAAAAAATCGTAAGAACTTTAAAAATCTTTTGAAACACTAAGAACTTTAAAATATAAACTTTCTCAGTCTTTAATTTATAAGAAATAGAATCCTATCTGACCAACGTTATTTATTAATTAGTTATAATTTTATTTAATGTATTTCTTTTGTAAAATCATTTCCATTTAGTTTTTTTTGTTCTTTAAGTTTATTATGATTTCTGTTTTCCGATAAATTAAAATATATCAATGTTAAACTTAAGTCGGGCATGAATGGCTGTATAAATTTGTAAAGTTATATTAGGGGAGGGTAATCTTGGATTATTTGTTTCGTAGTTAAATTGGGTCAATGGATTGGATATATTGGTGTAGTTAGTAGATGTAATGCAAGATTCGCTACGGGCAGAATTGTTTGTATACGCCGCACTCACCCGTTTGCATATGAAAGGAATTATAAGTCGGAGACCGCAGTTTTTTCTATGGAGTTTTTTTTTATTGCTCTTCTTGTCAGATAGATGTAATATTCCTATCTGACGAGAGGCAATTTCTTCTTTTAACTTTTTGTGCTGTCATATTTCATATTACATTGAATACATTGATATATCAGATGAATTGGCATTAGTTTGACTGTGAACTTTTGGCCTAAGAGTAAATAAGGATAGAATATTTTCTTTCAAATGCAAATCTATGTAGTCTATTCATACTCGATACTAAATAAAAATGCATTAAATTTAAGTTGTTTATAGACGCTTGCATGGATTGGTTATCGGTTAATTATGTTTTGGGTATTCATATTTGATCAAAATATATAGACATTCGATAAATAATGATACCTTATGGTGAGTATCTAAAATGTATTTGTTTGGATGTCTTTTAAGTTATTGGTGTCAATGCAAGCATCTTATATGTGAATGATAATGGGTTACTTATAAATTTCCCTCTGCAATTGACGGTATCAATGACTTTATATTTTGATCGTTTATGTTTACTTTGAAATGTTTTTGACCTTGTAATCTATGTAACCGATCTATACTCAACATTAAAAACACATTTTATAAATCCATCTGTGCAAACTTATAAAATTAAAATGTAAATTTATAAAATTTAAAATGTAAATTAAAAATCTAAAATAAAAGTTAAAAATAAAGTTAAATGTTAAAGTAAACATATTAAAATAAATATGTTATATATATGTGTGTGTAAATAAATTTTTTGTATGTTAATTACTGGCAGTGGCTTATTTTATTCTTTTTTATATATTCTTAGATAAGAATTTATATTATATTATTTAATCTCTGCTACTCCTTGAGCTAGTGACATGGGCTAATGACCGGATATCAAAATATATAAATAAAATAAAAAAAATTTTTTTTTACTTACGTATCTGCCTACTTTATAAATTTTTCTAGGTTCAAATGCCTAGATGGTGCCCTGTAGTGCAGATGACGTTAAGTACTCTTATTCGTATCATTACAATATATATATATTGCATGATCATCTATCTATATACATTTAACCTTTTTTCCTTCACTATTCTTCATTACTAACATGTATAAATATTTCGTATTCCATTGCGGTACAAGTTAAAAGTTCATTTTCATTTAAAATATTTTTCTAATTCCAATTATGTTTGTAAAATAAATACGAGTAAGTTTTCTTTGTTTGCCAACTTGATTTCATCGATAATGCCTCTTTTGTCCACCATTAGTCTCATTACATATATCTGATTTAGCTATATACATCTTAAATAATTGTAAACTGTTTTTAGCACAAAGCAATTAGAAATGCTTTGCGAAAGATCTTTTTTTATTGTACTTTATCGAGGAGATTCGAGTTGACAATTTTATTAAAATTGGGGAAAAAGACTTAGACCGCAAAAGTATTATATCGTTTAATCTGTTTTTATTGTCTAAATAGTTTTTCATTAATTTAGGGGAATAGCGAAGGCCATTAAAAACATTCTTAATATTTTAAAGTCATTAATTAAACATATTATTTAACTATAAAAAACTTGAGTTTCCTAATTTTATTATAATGCTTTATTTTACTTTTCAATGATCCAGGCATGCAAAACACATTTTTCATAGCACTTTTATGCACATTTAACTATTTAGCTCCGTAGGTGTTCCCATCCATGTCTCTCTGCTGATGCTAAGCTTTGGGTCAGTGAGAAAATAATTTATGCATGTCTCAGATAATGTTGGTTCGTAGTTAGCCTCGAGAATAGGCGAATAGGGCAGAGGTCATAGTATTCTTGATTTAATATCTCATGTATGGGAGGCCTTGGGGTACTTTTGCCTAGTATTTGAACTGGGTTAAACAAACATACATCATCTGACTGTCACAGTTGATTGCAAATCTACCAACTAATTAATCACTTCTGCACTGAAAAGAGAAAATAAAGATATTAATAAATTTTAAATAAAAACACCAAGTCATTTCTTACAAAACCAGTGATATTAGCTTTATTTTAAATTGTGGTTAAATCTTTTCAAACAGAAATAAATATATGTAAGAACATACAAAATAAGTTGGCTTTTCAAATTTCCATTTTAGTTCAACATGAGAAAAATAAAAAATGTTTGCCAACAATTGGCAAAGATTAGAATTTATGTTTGCATAAAAATCATTCACTAGTTATCATATATAAAACTTTAATAAATAAAAAAATGATCAATTGATAACTTGTTAAATTAATAATTTAATACTATAGATCTGCTTCTCAAGGCTGGATGGATTAGTAAAACAATAACACATAATCTCATAAAAATTCTTTCTTCACTATGCTAAATAGATATTAGGTCATACTTCTTTATTATATTGTGACCACCAATTATTTGTGCTTATTATTTATAAAAGGCCTTTATCATAGCTTGCAATTCAACACATCAATTCATAACTTTATTAATCTGGGCTTCATTAAATGCTTACCATGAAATATATGTATATATGTGCTCATATGATGCAACCTTTATAGATAAACAAAATATATATAAACAACTTATATAATAAATGTGGGAATGTCTGTCTGCAACTTCGATGCTAAATAACTATAATCTGCTCTATCCTTTTAAAACACATCACATAATAAAATTAAAATAATTAAATAATAAAGAAAATTATTAAATAATTTATAAATAATTTCCATGCAAACAAACAATTTCAACCTAAATTATGCACAGCAATTATGTTCATCATATATATATATATATGCTGCAGAAAAAAGTTTGCTATTAACTGAAAGGAGACCCTTTGATTCCTCTTCGAGGCCATAAAGGAACCGAGCAGGGCAAATTCCTAATGTCCACTCCATACATTCTTGTCGTTGCAGCTGTTATTACTATGTGATTATTCATATAGTATACGAACATGGATGGGCTACTCACCAACATGCATTAGCCAGCATGGTGAGTTTATTGGCTTTTTACCTCTGAGTTTAAGATCAAGAAACACCATGGTCTTTCTTCTCAGTGCCTGATAAGGCAGAATGAATGTTTGTGTAAATGATAAATATTTTTCCAATACATATATACAATTATGACAGACAAAAATAAAGCATGGCCCTTATTCCCAGGAGGCTGTAAAGTCACCAACCAAGGCAGCGGTTGGTGGCCGAAGGCGGAGGGTGCTAAGAATCCCCTGATTGCGGACCCAGGCTGCCATTTGATGACAACTTATTATTTAGGTACTTACAACTGCAGATCACTTTCAAGTGAAGGAAGATTGCAAGAATTAGAAGAAGAACTGTCTTATATTAAATGGGACATTATTGGACTTTGTGAAGTTAGAAGAAAAGGAGAAGAAACAATTGATTTAAAAAGTGGACATATACTCTATTATAAAGGCACACATATTGGAAATACAAGTGGAGTAGGATTCATTATAAATAAAAAGTGGAAGAACAATATTGTGGAGATTGATGGTGTATCGGACAGAGTGGCAAGATTAGTTATACAACTTAATAGCAGATACCAAATGCAGATAATTCAGGTTTATGCCCCAACAAGTTCTCATAGTGATGAAGTAGTAGAAGATTTTTATATGGATGTACAAAAGGCTTTTGATCAGAGTAAACAACATTTTAAAATTGTTATGGGATACTTTAATGCTAGAATTGGTAGGCAAATGAAAGATGAAATTGCTGTAGGTAATTTTGGTTATGGTAATAAAAATGAGAGAGGACATAGACTTGTGGAGTTTGCAGAAAAAGAAAAACTTTATATTATGAATTCATTTTTTGAGAAAAATGTTAAAAGGAAATGGACATGGAAGCATCCAAATGAAGGTACAGCAGAATTGGATTATATTTTGACTAACAGAAAATACATATTTCAAGATTGTAATGTTCTTAATAAATTTAACACAGGAAGTGATCATCGATTAGTAAGGTGTAAGTTATGTGTTAATGTAAAACTAGAGAGACAAAAATTATTAAGAAAAACAATATTTACAGTTGATATTCCTAATCTTCAGAAACATTCTAATAAATTTAAATTAGAACTTACAAATAGGTTTCAAATGTTAGGAGATTTTGAACATGATTCAGATTTGAATGAAATTAATATGAAAATAACTGATACACTTTTAAAAACTGCAACAAACATAGCTGGTAGAAAAAAGCAGCAATTGACTAATAAAATTTCTACTGAGACTAGAGAATTTATGAAGAAAAGAAGGAATATGAAGATATCCAAAAATAATGTATTAAAAAGAATTGAATATATCGAATTTTATAAAATGGTACGGAAAAGAGTCGAAAATGATATAAGAAAGTATAACTGTGAAATAGCAAGGAAAGCTGTAGAAGAAAATAAAAGTCTCAAGAATGTTAAACAACATTTTGATATTGGTAGGAAATTTATATCTGCAATAAGAAAAAAAGATGGAATTATTACTAAAAAGAGAGATGACATCATGAAATTGGTAGAAGATTTTTATCAAGAATTATATAGTAATAAAGAACAAATACCTCTTATATCTATTACATCTTCCGAATTGCCCAGAATTTTAAATGAAGAAGTGAGACATGCAATTAAGTGTATGAAGAAAGGAAAGGCTCCAGGGAATGATGGAATTATAATTGATATATTAAAAGAAGCAGGTGAAGAAATAGAAACAATTTTAGCAAAGTTATATACCAAATGTCTAAATGATAAAGATGTACCAGAAGATTGGAAGAATGCAGTAATAATATTAATATTTAAAAAAGGTGATGAAGAAGATATTAGAAATTACAGACCTATCAGCCTTTTATCAGTTTTATATAAAATTTCTACCAAGATAATTACAACTCGTCTACAGAGAACTTTGGATTTCCACCAACCAAGAGAACAAGCTGGATTTAAAAGTGGTCTTAGTACAATAGATCATATCCAGGTATTGAGAGAAGTCATAGAAAGGACAAATGAATATGAGTTGTCATTATGTTTTGTATTTGTAGATTATGAAAAGGCATTCGATTTTATACACATTTCTTCCGTGATTAAAGCATTGGATCATCAAGGTATAGATCCAGGATATTGTCATATTTTAAAGAATATTTATAAAAATGCAACAGCAACAATTAGATTACATAATGATACTGGAAAAATTAACATTGAGAAAGGTGTAAGACAAGGTGACTCCATATCTCCAAAACTCTTTACAGCAGTGCTGCAAGAAGTATTTTGTGGATTAAAATGGGAAACTAAAGGAGTGAAAGTAAATGGAGAGTATTTAAGTCATTTAGATTTCGCAGATGATGTAGTTGTTTTTGCAAATAATGCTTCAGAGCTGCAGGAAATGTTGCAGGAGTTAGCAGATGAAAGTAGAAAAGTAGGACTAAAGATAAATGTTAAAAAGACTAAAGTAATGTTTAATCGATTTGCTCAAAATATGAAAATAAAGATTGATTATGAAGAATTAGAAGAAGTTAACAATTACAAATACCTTGTTCAGATTATTAATACAGATGGAAACATAATGGAGGAAATTAATCATAGAATTAAACTTGGTTGGAGTGCTTTTGGTAGAAATAACTTGATACTAAAAGGAAATATGCCTATGTGTTGGAAAAGGATGGTTTTTAACAAATGTGTTTTACCAGTTCTTACTTATGGATCTGAGACTTGGACACTTAATAGAAGAGCAATACAGAGACTTCAGACCACTCAAAGGAGTATGGAGAGATGTATGTTGGGAGTAACAAGAAGAGATCGAAAATGCAATGTATGGGTAAGACAACAAACAGGTGTTACAGACCTTATTGAAAAAATTAAAAGATTGAAATGGAGTTGGGCTGGACATATTGCTAGAAGAGATGATAATAGATGGACAATTGAAATTTTAAACTGGATTCCAAGAGATTGTAAAAGACCCAGAAAGAGACCACATGTGAGATGGATGGATGAAATCAGTAAATGTGCAGGAGTGTTGTGGAGAAGAGAAGCTAAAGATCAGAGAAGATGGATTAAACTTGGAGAGACCTTCATCCTGCAGTGGATTGATAATGGTTGATGATATATATATATATATATATATATATATATATATATATATGCAATGTGTCTAAATTTTAACACAAAGTTTTTTTTTACTAACAAATAAATTAAATGTATGTAAACATTTGTTTATAATTTGAGATTTATAATCTGATGTCATATGTTGGACTATTTCCATCTCATTTATGAGTGAATGTTGAATGTATAAAGTTTAAATTTTAAACTTTATTTAAACTTTTCAAATACAAACACCTTGTTAGTAATAACACCCAAATAGACAATACAGGTTAGTAATTACACAATGTTTCAAGTAGTATTATTCTCCCCTCTTCTTCAGGTGTTGCTGGCCTATATGCACAGTGACAATATTCACTTAGAAGTTGAACTCCCACCTTTAGATTCCAGTATATCGAATTTAAGACAAACGCTCTACCACTGAGCTTTGGCAGAATAGCTCAGTTGGTAGAGATGCACTATCAGATATGTAGATATAAGCAATGAGAATAATACAGCTAACTCTGCTGGATTTAACCAATTTTTAAAAATACAAATCTCCAGTTATCCTGGGTAAAGCATTATGGAGCACCTTGGAAGTTTAAAAAGATATTTCATATTTAATAAAATAAATGATGAAGCCATGATAGCTGTTGCATGCAGTCATTTACAAGGGGAATTGCAAGCATTAGTTGGACTCATTGTTCCATAAACCAACAATGTTTTCAGGATATTGGACATCTTTGCTATCTAGTTATTGGAGTGAGGAACTTTAGGTAAACATGTTATACCAAGCCCCACAGGATAAATGGAGACTAGGCAAGTTGTTCCTGGCCTTTTTTCATCATCAAATAGCAAAACTACATACGCTAACATCCAATCCATTATCTGAAAGATAAATCATTTGGATCATAAGACATAGTTTTTGGAATAATGCTGAGCAAATGCTCATAGTCACTGAGAGAAAAACTGTCAAACAGATTGCCGAATCACTCAATGCCTTGGACTGTACCAGGAATAACCAAAGGGTTGAGGGGTATGAATTTAAGCCACCTCCAAAGAAACCACCTATAACCAAGAGTGAATGGAATTTTTATAGAAGTTACTTGCAGGAAAATAGAGAGATTTTTCTGGAGAGGACTCAAGGAGCATAGGGAGTCAGCCAAACTGGAATTGATACCAAGTGGAAGCATCCAAATGAACATATAGAATATAGGGGATATATGGGTCATGATCAGTATCCCAACACAAAAGGATACAGATCCAATAAGGAAAAACAACCTTCAGATAAAGTCTACTATCAAATTAATGATTGGATGGATTCAACATTTCAACTATTAAAACAACATGGGATTGTGATTAATGACAATGGACTCATACTTGGACAAATAAAAAATGTTATAAATACCTTATTTTAGCAGCTTTATGAAGCAGAATACATTTTAAATAAACCTTTATAATCTTGTTATGAAAGTTATTCTGCCTATCAATAGAATTCAAAAAAAAAAAAAGGAGGACAATATACATGCAGATTAAATGACATAGGGGAAGTAATCATGGATAACAAATAGAAACCAATATTAAGTGAGAGATTAAATATAGAATGTAGTGGTTGAGATTATAAATGGAGGCAAGGATGTGTAGGGACAGTATCTTCAGTGAAGATTGTATCAGACATGGTAAGCTATCTCGGTATTATATGAGCATGCAGGTTAGTTTCTGCAGTGTACATAGTGTCGTGATACAGAGAAGATATGGATAAAAAATTTCTTCTCATAACGAGACTCACTGAATAGAAAATTCCAGTTATAAAAAATATTTTATACATTAAAAGTTGTATAAATATAAATATATGAACAAAGAATCCTTTCTTATAATGAGACTTCAGTAATAATTCTGAGCCTACTGAGTTCGCTGGATTGGAAATTCCAAAAATAAGTACATCTAGACTTAGCTATTAAGAGTTGTCATCCTAAAGAACATCAAAGGTTAAAGTGTTTCCCAGGAACAAGTTTAATCAGGCAGCAGAGATATCCCATGAGCTTGAACCTGTAGTTACAGCCATTGTGCAGAATAAGACTCACTCATCATTTCCATTAGAGATGGAGATTAAATTGATTTGGTAGATATGAGGCGGTCAAGAGAAAGTAATTGCCTGGTTGTCTCTCTATAAATTTTCTCATCATCATTTAACCAGGGAAGTTAGGGATGTGTAATTATGATATCCAAATAATAATAATTAAGTTAAAAATTGAATGGTGTGCAATCCATTAAATTCTTAAAAGGCGAGGATGGTGTAATGTGATGATCACATACACTGTGAACAGACATGTAAATATTTATTATATCATGTAATATTAAATATATTTTCTTTTGTGAAATATGAAATAGTATTTAAAACCCAACAGAAATTTTAGAATAAACTCCAAAAAAAAAAAAAAATCTATTACAAGATTTAGAATGTGTTTAAATCAATGTCATTTGAATTGATTTAAAAAATTTCACGGATTAGAATTAATTACAAAGGAAAACATTACAGTAGTTAAGTGAAGAAGAGCAAAGGGGTGAAATGAGATTTGTATCTTTTACTCATCAAAATCAACATTTTGAAAAAAATAATAAAAATAAAGTTAAGAGAGTGGTAAACATGTATCATTTAATTTTATGATCAAGACTTAAAAAGAAATTTAAAAGTAAAAAAGTCAGATAATTTAAGAACTAATATTTACAAAATTCTATTGAAATAAATAAGTGAAAATAGCTTTATGTAAAGATAAGAATCTTTTCTGTAAAAATACACATTCGAATGACTGAAATATACATCTGTTTAAAGGAAAAGAAAATATATTGTATATAAATAAAATTGATTTTATTGAGTAAAAAAAATGAAAAAATGAATCAAAACTGATACTATGAAATTAAAGAAAGAAAAAATATATAGGTTGGCAACAGAAAGTACAAATAAAGGTGTGAAATGGACATAATGACATTCCAGTGAACAATGAAGGAAAAGGCTATAAAAATGAGAGATCAAGATAAAAAGAGAGAAAGGAAAGGCAAAAACTTTTATTAGGCTTATTGTCTAGGACTTTACTTTGTTGTTTTTTTGAAGAATGCTAAAATTTTGTATCAATTGACCATGAACAAACTCTGCTATAATTGTGAAGTGTCGGAGATGCATGGCTATTAAACAATTCAAAATACAGCAAAACTCTCCATATAATGATCATGTGATGTTTAGATGCATGGCTAGTGGCCACAGATGGATGCTAGTTTGATCCATACTTTTCTTGCTTGTAAGGTCAGCCACAATCCATGAATTAACAGCACATATTGCACCGGCCTGATAGATAGATCACCATTCTTGTCACTGCTATACTGCTACCTGAATATCATAAAGAATACAGAGGAAATGAACTGAATGGAAGAAATTGGGGCTGGATCGCAAGAATAACTGTCTCTGCTAAAGAAATAGGCTAACCCAGATAATGGTCAGCTGAGTATACTCTAACTGTGAGAAAACCTAGGTAAATTAAACTTTTAAATATATATGTCATGGGTATAGGCAATTTCAGTAACATGGCCAAATGAATTTAAATCTAATCACTTAATTAATTATTAGCAAAGTGAACTATATATTAAATTTATCAGTAAGACACTGGAGTGGAAAGTGATATTTTACTTTCTGTAATTATTTCATAAATGAAAACGATTACTATTATTAGTTTTTTTTGCTGTAGGAATATATATATAAAATTTTATCTTATTTATCTTTAATGATTTTTTCGTTTATACTGTATTATTATGTCTTATTTGTATTTATTCCTTTTATATGTATTAAATAATGCTTAAATAATGGATGGCTCTTTATGTCTCATCTCTCTTTTCTCATCAAATGAATCAGAGTAATATGCCCATCAGGCTCATTTCATAATCAATTAGAATTTATTTCTAGTAATACGGTATGTGTTGGTTATTGTATAGTATTGATAATTTCCTGTAAAATTCATAAATTCATTCAAGCACTGTAAATTTGCAATAATTTCAGCAGTCAAGAGACATCTGATTGGGAAATATAACTTTGTAGTAATATTTATATTGTTGTGGGTTTGATCAGATATAGATGTAAGATTGCTTATGTTTATATGTTCTCTTGTTTGTGGTAATGAATTCAGTCAAAGGGTGGTGAACTACAAAATCCTGTTACAATATACTGTAACTATAATAAATCTGGTGTAGCTCGAATGTGGTTATATTAAAAATCTTTATAAAATTGTTTAATAAAACGTCCAATAAATTTACTAATGAACACAGAAACCACCATTTGCATGCCACTACTGCTTAAATATTGAAAGAATGATTTGTTTTTATATGTTTGATCACATTTTATAAATTTAGTTGGGATATGGAAATGATAAAGGTAAAGATGTGGGAAAGAATTTTGAATTGCATAGTTTTTAAAAATCTACATTTCAATCTTTTATAATTTGCCTTTTTAGAACTGAATTTTAAATAAAATTACCCACATTTCATAATAAGACTGTATAACAAACTAAATATATATATAACTTTTGGAATTAATAAAAATTAACGTTATTTAAAATAAATAAATGTTTAAGCCCTGAATTATCATTTTTTGTATGTTACAAAATATAAATAAAAAAGGAAAAATAACATTTTTTTTCTCTTTTTTGTTTCACTTATTTATGTATAAACTCATAATCTACTGTTTGCAGAATTTATATTCTAAAATCTATTCAAAATTAATATCCATCTTAAATAGAGATTTTAATGTTGGTTTTAGATGTCGTTGTCACTCAACAAAGTCATTAATAATTTCAGAGATAAGATTGTTAATGCAGATAAGGCTCCATTGATGTAAATCTATGCTGTCAATTTTATAATGACAAATATTTTAGAGAAAACAAGCAAATTCAATATTGAGAGTTATGCAACATGTTCATTTATATAACAGAACCAAACCCAACAGTGCATAGAGCTCAGCACATATTGACTATGAAAAAACACTTGCCATTTTTGTAAACTTGCTAATGCTAGAGTTATCTGCTTTGCATCAGCAAAAAACATACAATTAAAGAGCTCTGGCACATTATCAACTTCAAAAATAGCATAAAATTAAGAGCCAATAATAGTATTCTCCTTATCAAAGACTGGTCCTTAAATTAAACAGCATAGTTAACTGTCTGACTGATTTTCATGCATATATTTACATATGCAAATATGCAAATTTATTCAAATCAGAGACTAAATTAATATGGAAGTGAAAATGCCAATATCTTTGCCAATTTTATTTCAGTCATGGTTTGACAAAGATACTCCATAGCAAAAACTTCATTTAGCATTTAATAATACAAAACATATATTTTATATCAAACTTAATAAATTCTGCACCATAATATTATTTCATTTCTTTATTACATATTATCTATGGTATATGCTCTGCATTAATAATACAATTTCTCATGTAAAATGTTTTTTAATACTGTTGTATCTTTTAATTGTCTTTGTTTTACAAATGAAAGATAGTACTCATAAAAATCAACATTTATTTATATATTATTATTTATTTGATAAATATTTTAATTTAAAATATCTATTTAATTTGTATTGTTACATAAATTTTTCATTACATTGAAAACTTATAAATTTATTTATTTATTTTAGACTTACATTGGGAATTAGATGACTACTGAAGAACTTCACTACCTTGTATTGTTTATTTATAATAAATGAGCAACAATCATTTAACTTTTTTTGTTATAGTTTCTATTTTTGAACACAATCAGAAGTTTTTATAAATATTCATATTTATGTAAAAAGAGTTACTTAAAATTTTTTTAAAAAATTAATTTTACATATAAAATGAATAATATTTATTTTTATAAAGCGCAAACAGTATTGAAATTAAATTGAGAGACTACAACTCTCATGCTCATTACTATAACAGCCTATCAGATCGTAAATACAAGACAGAGAATAGGCTTGGATATATAGAAAGACAAGCAAAGAATAGGGACCACCCTATTCTTGTTAAATTCTCTGTCTTGGATTTATAATCTGATTGGCTGTTATAGTAATGAGCATGAGGGGTTTTGCAGTCTCTCAATTTAATGAAATGAATAAATAACATATTTATTATATAAACAGATAATTTATTTATTAAATTATTTATTTATTTATTAAAGAAATTATTTAATTTTCTTATTAATTGATTTCACTGTTTACAGTGGAATTACAATGCTTGTAATATCAAACTATATGACTTCAATTAGATGTATTTTAATAAAATACTACATTTTTAAGATATTAATCCTTTAGCCCTGTGCACTACTTGATGGCATTATTTATGTGTAAAATCACAAAAATGCCATTTAAGTGGCCACAGGACATATGTTACTTCTAATACACCATGTATGTTATATTAGACATTGCACATAAATATTATGACCTGCTTTGTGATTTGCAAGTTACTTTATGCGAATTCTCACAGATAAACTTTTTCTCTGATCTTATGTGAGGGTGTGTAGATGTCAACTGTTTTAAAGTTTTTACTTTGAAATGTTTTTTTTTTGGTAAATCGAAATCATGCAATTTGACTAACATGAAATTGTCACAATGTTCAATTTGTCCTGGAGAAAAATTTGGGGGTGACAAAAGTAGTCTAAATTTAAAAACAAACCGAATTCTGAGAAGATCATGAATGGAGAGACAAACAAAACGGTGCATTTTAGCAAACAAATCATCTGCTTGAAAGATTTGTTGTCAACAGAATTCGAAGCTGTAGCATTTCTGCAAGAAAAAATGTTCTAATAAATGAGAAGATCTGCATTTGTGGATTGTCAATGAGAGTTTATAATACAAAGACAACAAGTCATTTCAGATGTTCATCACATTCATGTGATCAAAGGTGTTTTGTGAATAAATGGGAGTTGGTTTTATGGTTCAAGAATCCTGTTGTCTAAAGTGCTCCTTGTTATCCATTACTAAGCCATGAACAGTTGACAGTAGAAGGCATCTGATCAGAATTTGATTTATCCAAGAAATGTTGTCTTGTATTGGAACAATGAGCTGCATGAGCTTTGCTGTGAGAGCCTGGAAGCCAGACCTTGCACACAAATAGGTGGGCCCAGTTTGATTGTCAAGGTCAATGAGACTATGTGGAATTGTCATAAAAACCACCAGGCCATGTCCTTCCACAGCAGTGGATTTTTGGAAGTGTATGTTGTGATAGTGGGAAATGTTTTTTAAAGGCTGTTCTTTCCCAATTGGCATCCACACTTATGCAGGCCCTGAAAAACTACATTAAGCCTGAGTCAGTTTACCTACTCTGATTGTTGGCAGGGCTACAAGACTGTAAATTTGCAGGCTGCAAGGTTTCAACACCTGACAGTTAATCACCATTACAACTTTGTGGACCTGACCATAGTCATTAACACACAAAACATCAACTGTCTTTGGGGATGTTGAAGTGGCAAAACTGCAATCAATACAGAACTGCCAGGAAATTGCTGAACAACTGCCTGGCAGAATTTATTTAACATCATCTGCATAAAGAGGATGACATTTTCCTGGCCATCCTTTTAGAGATGTCTATGAGACTCAATCCACAGCAGCAGCAGCCTTTTCTTTAGAAACATAAAAGTGTTTTTTTTTGGTTGTTTTTGTTCAGATTTTATTTGAAATTTGTTTCGTGTTTTGATTAATAAAAAAAAACCACTTTTCATTGCTGTTTTTGTGTTTAGATGGTGTGTGTGTGTTTGTGTTATGAGAAGCATTATTTCTTCTTAATGGCTAAAGGATTCATACCAAATAATGATTTAAAAAATAAACTAAGCCTAAGACAAAAAACAGTTGCTTTTGTGTTTTGATTAATAAAAATCAAAACAATTTTCCAAAAAGCAAAACAATTTTTATTGCATTTTTTCTGTTTATATGTGTGTGTATGTCTGGATTTAAAAAAAGTTTGACAATGTTTATAAAAAAAACGTTGAACCAAAAAATAACCATAACAACATCATAAAAAACAATTAAAATCCGTAGTAAAATTAAAGCCAGGCCTGGTAATGTTACATTTTGTGTGATTTTGAAAAGAAACAACACCATAAAGTGGTGCACACTCTAAAGGATTAATAGCTTTTTTAAATCTGTAATTGAGAAATTAAAAAAAAATCTTAAAATACTTTTGTTAAAGAAGAAAATGAAAATAATTGATTTAGTCATAAAAAGAGGAGTCTTAATTAGAAGTGGGCCATAATTATCATAAAATGAATATTCTATCAGAAACATATAAGAAAGAAGTTCTGTAAGTAAATGTATAAATGTGATTTTTCAATTATTAACAATTACATTGCTATATACATACAGTGGGTACACTACACATTCGCAGCATCTGTTTTAGATACACATAAATGTTGAAATGTACTGTATTATACACTTAGATTATCTTAAATAATATTTACTCTAACAAATTATTGTTTATGAAAAGATAAACAAAGCCAAAACTCCCCATACAGTAGTGCCACCCTGTGCCAAACAGAGTACTCAATGGATGCCAGAAGGCTTGTGCATAAAATCCCTATCTAGTGCCTACTCATCCAATATCCCCAGACTAGTTTCTGGCTTGTGGCGATCATCAGTGAGGAGCCTTGGATCTGAGAGCACTGCACATAGATCTTAGGATCTAATGCAACCCTCCAGCAGCCATCTTTTAATTCTACTTTACTACAAAACTATGAGAATGAAATTGAAAACATTGTTAATATCTTCAATCTAAGCTCAATAGCTTATATAGTCATGTGGGTCTGAATTCAATTCAGCACCCATACAACAAATTATGTGCTAGTATAGAGATGGTGATCATGTGATGTTTGATGGTTTAACACCAATCCTGCCTAATAGGATAGTGGTGGCTATGGTTGTTTAAGAGCCAAAGACACCAAAATGTATGGGTGCTGAATTGAGTTCAGACCCATATGACTATATAAGCTATTGAGCTTAGATTGAAGATATTAACAATGTTTTCAATTTCATTCTCATAGTTTTGTAGTAAAGTAGAGTTAAAAGGTGGCTGCTGGAGGGTTGCATTAGATCCTAAGATCTATGTGCAGTGCTCTCAGATCCAAGGCTCCTCACTGATGATGGCCACAAGCCAGAAACTAGTCTGGGGATATTGGATGAGTAGGCACTAGATAGGAATTTTATGCACAAGCCTTCTGGCATACATTGATTACTCTGTTTGGCACAGGGTGGCACTACTGTATGGGGAGTTTTGCCTTTGTTTACAACAAATTATGTGCTAGTATAGATATGGTGATCATGTGATGTTTTATGAAAAGATCTTGAAACAAAATATATTGTAGCTCACAGCCTTTCTGTAATCAACATATTGATTAGCCATTATGCCTTTATTATATTTAAAACAAATATTCATTTTTTGAAATTTTTTATTTTATACATTAAAAAATGATTTTTGTACAATTTGGAATTTTGAATACTAATCTGCTTGCACTTTAAGTTCCAAGATGTCTTAGTATTATCAACTACATTTAAACTTTAATAATCATATTAATATATCAAGCACTGTTTTACTGGCTTGAATTGTCAAACAAAATAAAATCAAAAAATATTTTGAACCAAAAAAGGATATTAACAAAACTACATTAAATATTTTTTTTTGCAATGGAATGAAATGAATTTAATAAATGCAAACAAGTCTGCACACTTTCACACATGCACAGAAATATATATGTTGTGTCCATGTGTTTATTACACTCATTTTAAATAGAGCTTAAAATATAAATATGTTAAAAAAAATTACATTTCTATTAGTCTATATTATTTTATAATGATTTTATAAATAGGGTAGTTTCAACCTTACTACATAGTAGTTTGTAAAGAGATATTTAAATATTATTAGACTTGTTTTTATGTAATGTAAATAATAAAACAATATAGGGTAACATTTAAAAGAAAAAATTAAGTAATATTTATTATATTTAATTGATACAATAATGATACAATAGTCTAATTCTATCATTATATATTATGTAAATGTAGTTGTTTTTTGTTTTCTGAAAGGGTCACATGTCTTAAAAGTATTTGTGTTGGTGTGTGAGCTTTTGTGTTTGTAGAAAAAAACTTCGATTTCTAGTCTTGTTAATAAAATTAAAAACATTGAATGTTGCAAAATAGTGTTTGAAAATTAACAATTAAATTTATTGTATTGTTTAAATAATACTTTTTGCTGTAAAAATAATATTTTGAGTTAATAAAAATATTATTAGATTGTTAATAAAGATATTTAATATTTTAGGAATGCTAAATAATTTAGTGTAATATTTTAAAGGAATAAGTCATAGTTTTAAAAATTATTTTGCAGAGATAAAATTTAATGTATATGTGAAATAGTATGCATTAAGAAGTTGGATTATCCAATGAGATGACTGGATAAAAATGAATATATATACAACTGTATGATCAATCTAGATAGTATAAATGAGAATTCCGAAATTGTTTATTAATATTTTTTGTTTCATTTGTCTAATTATTTAAAGTTATAATTTTTTTTTATAAAACTTATTATTTTTTATCTAAATGTTTTTAAAGTATTCTTTAAAGTAACTATTTTAAAATAATGACTGAAAAAACAAGTTATTTCCTATCAGCAAATTATTACTTTGAAACTTAACTATAACTGCAATAAATTTATGGAAAATAACTGTGGACAACACAGTGTTGGTAAATTGTGTATCAAAATCCATGATAGGTTAAACCATACAATTGGAGATTTGGTGATGTATAAGAACTTTGAATTCAATATGTTTAATATATTTGAAATTAATGAACATTTATCTCTAATACCTTCATTTAACTCTAATAAATATAATCTGTTAAGAAAGTTTAAGCTAATAAGTATGAGAAAAATATTTGTTAAAAATTTTCAAATAATTTTATGAATTTCAAAGGAAGTAAAAGAAAGGATAAATTTATATTTTGCCCCTGAATTGAAACCTGGATGAGAAAATAATTTTGAAGTGCAAGTATAATTTATTATTATATGAATGCAAATGAAATCCTTTATTTTTAGTTTATCTTAAAGGAGCAATTAAATGGATTATATTGTGGCAAATAATACATAACAAAATTGAAAGACCAAATGACTCTTAAACTTTATATTTTAGAAAAAATGTACTAATTATTATTACAAATAAAAAGTGATGAATGAACTATATTTTATTTAAAAGACTTTCTTTGTTTTAAGATGAAATGGATTATAATGTAATTTTTTAAAAGATTAGCATTATGTTATATTAATAGAAACTGGATGGAAAAACTCTAATTTTTATATTAAAATGGCTGATTGAAATGTGCACATTAAGAAGAAGAAAAAAAATCTTGAATTTTTGAAAGTATCTATCTTTTGTGAATGTAAATATGTATGTCTCTGAAAGAAAAAAAATAACCGATAAGTAAAGTTGTTTATAAAATATTTTAAAAATGATTACTGATGGAAATGTTAATATTGTGATATAATTTTGTTATAAAAAGTTTGAATTAGTATGAAAAATATGCTTATGTAAAGGATATATTATTTAATATGAAAATGGATCCTTCAGTGTTTTTTACATTGAAATATTGGTTATTTAGATGAATATTAAGAAAACGGATTTAATGAAATATGTATTTAGTGCAGATGAGAAATTTTCACCAAGATTTTTACCGATTTGTATTTGTGACTTATGAGTTTTGTTTTGTGACACTAGGAAAAGAGAAGAGTTGTAATTCAAAACTTTTCTAATATCTTAGCCAATGAGGAGAAAAAGCAAGACACTAGAAGAACAGAAGTAAATAGAGACTTTAGTAACTTTAAATTTTTCTTATTATTTTAATTTACTGTTAATATTTTAGATAATGTTTTAATTAACATGTTTATTATAAATGTGTTCTTAGTTTAATATTAAGATAGTTTACTTCTTAATAAATATAGAAAAATACATTTTAAAAATTAATTTTCTGACAGGTAAATAAAATGCTTATCACATGTTTAATGTTGATGATCAGAAGTGGATCACTGTTTATAATTCTAATAATTGTTAGAATTAATATAATATTTATTTATATTGCATTTTGATAATATTTTAAATATATTTTTTTAAATTAATATTTTATTCTGATTTGTCATATTGCTGAATATTTATAAGTTAGATGAATCATTTATATAATTATTAGCACATTATTTACTTTATAAAGGAAAAGTAAATATAAGAAAATGCCTTATAAAATATTTTAAAGTATTTGAAGTATTTTCTTGTAAATGCTTGAATATGCATAGATTTTTACAACATAATTCACTTGTTAATATATCTTGGATGGTATCTGTTGAGAGAGAGTGATATAAAAATATTGACCTCTAAATTATATAATGATATGATGTAAATAAATAGATGTATGTTACTGATGAATATCATATCAAAATCATTTGTGTATAAAATGCTTTGAATCATCTTGAAATAAAAATTAGATATTTGTTTTGAGAAAAGTAGCATGGAGATTATTTTTGTAGCATGGTTTGTATTTTTTTGTGATGTTAGCAGAATTATTTATTATGTAGAAGATAAGGAATAGTGATTGGAAAAGTAATCATTAAATGAAATCCTAGGTGATAGGGATATTTCAAAATGATAGGGATATTTCAAAAAAGGATGTTATATGTGAGTTATATGGGCATAAGTGGAGAATTTTACAAATACAGGTAAGTTGATGGACAGTTATGTTCTTTTTACAATCAGTAAGAGCTGAGATGAAAGCTATGACCAAAATTTAAGGTGCCTGATAAATATGAATCTTAAGAGCTGTAACCATGGTGATGCTTTTCATACTCATTTGAGTTATGATACTCATATCCCTCACTATAATCATGGTCAATTGCCACTGATAATTTTTAAAGATGGTTAGAATAATGTCTAAACTGTTGAAAGTTGAAAATTTTTGTGAAGGAAGAGAAGAGAAAATTCTATCATAAATGATGTTGAAGTATTTTCTGTTTATTACAATAAAAATAGGAAATGAATGATTTGATATTTCTATAAATGTTTTAAATATTAGAGTTCATTAAACTCAAATATAAATGCATATTTTGGTTGGATTGTAAGAGAGAAAGTGATGAAAGCATGATATTTGAATATTATGATGGATATAACATATGAAAATAAATAAAATATAGAATATATCAAACAATATTATTTGTTAATATAGTTTAAATTTGCTATAAGAAGTTTGAATTTATAAAAGTAGAGAAACATTATGAGATTATATTTTATAAATTATTAATTTTATGGAGTGATGCAATAACTATCTTTTTCTTTATTTAACATTTTTTGCATTGAAGTACTAGAGCATATTAAAGGTAAAAATAAATGCTTCACGAAAATGCAAAAGAAGTGACTAATAATTTTAAATGTTACATTATATGCCAAGTTTTAGATAAGTATTTAATTTGATTTAAATCTGCAGTAATAACTATTACATACTTATAGATATTTTTAAAATACTTTGAAGCATAGTATTAATTTAAAAAAAATCATATTATTTATTGTCATTGTCTTATTATCAGAGTGATAATAGAATGTTATCCTGTTGATAAAAATAATATATTGTTATATTGTATGATTTTATTTTCCATAGCAGATAGTCAGAATGAAGGCTATCTTATGATTGTTATTTATTATATTTTATTGTGCAAATATTTAAATTTTTAAATAATTTTTGTGTTATTTAGATTGTAAATATTTTAAAGTTTTATAAATGTATTATATTATGAGCATAATGTTGTTAAATTATAATAAAATGCATTAATTTTTTAAAAATTCATATCGTCTTGAGAGTTTCATTTGTTCAAGTGTGTTTTCTTTGAATCTTCATATCACACACATGATTTACAATGATTATTTGGAACAATATTATTGCACATGATTTCTAAAGAGTATATTATTATAATCATGCTTATTACAGAAGATTCAGTTATTGGTGATTATAAAAGTTGTACAATACCAATTTTACATATTTAATATTACAACTATATTGAAAATATTTTCCATGAATGCCCCATGAAAGAAATAAAAGATTATATGTTTTATCAGAATCTTATGATTTTATTTACGTTTTATTAAGGAGTATTTATAATCAAATAGATATATGATTTGTAAGACGTTAAAATATTTTAGTTGCTTATTGTCGTTGTTTTTGCGAGGGTAGTTAAGTATATAAAAAATCCTTTGTTATATTTAACTACATGGTATTACTATATTTATTATTATTGTTAGGAAATGAACCTGAGATATTAAATGATTATAAAGTTGTATAAATGATAATGGATAAGAATTTTTAGTTAATGTTATTTTACTTATGATTTTATGAAAGAATAGTAATTAATGTATTGTTTTCATAATAAATTTTTATAAATTATTAAATTACGAGTATTCTATATGCGTTTAAAGACATGAGAATATTACAAGGTAGTTTTTTTATTATAAATTAAGTAGGAGTAATATTCTTATGCCATTGGGAGTATATTTTTTGGAATATATCCTCAATGTTAAACAACTGTACCTTGATGGATGTCTCATGTTAAAAGTTTCATAATTTTGTATTAGTATTTTTGAATCGAACCAATAGGCTAGTTGTAATTTAAAAATTATTAGTAAAATAAATGAGCTGAGCATTTAATTTGAACTGTGAGTATTTATTGTTGTTGTTGAAGTTGTTGTTGTTGTTGTTATTATTATTATTATTAACAACAATTTTGTTATTTTATTATAGTTAATCATTATGAAATATTAATTTTTGTTAGATATTATATTTTAAAAGTGTATGTTGAGTTAGTGATAATTGCAATTGTTTTTGATAGTTATTGCTTCACAACTTGATTATAGTTTATTCTATTTATTGATGGTTAGCCAGACACTCTTTAATCAGATTTTGCCAGAAACAAGGAACAAGGGTGCAATATATATATATATAATATTATGATTCGATATCTGCATTTTTAAATACAATATACGTAATTATATAACTGAATATTTGTAAGTACAGTAACTTAATAATTAAAAAATATTTTATCAACTTAGGAGCGCTTTCGATTATCCCAGTAATCTGTTTCAACTAAAGCTTTGAAATGCTAACTTTCCCACAATTCCGTGATCTCAACGTTTGCTGCTTTCCGGTTAATCAATTCATATTTATATTTGTTTATTAGCATAGCTTCTTTAATTTTTCTTTTGTTGTTATTTTTTTCAATTTGCAATATTTTTACACGGTTAAAATATATATATATGTTCCTGATTATTATACTGGTAATCTAATGTTGCCAATCAGATCTCAGAATGTATCAGAGAAAACTTCAAATTTTTAACATTGTATTCAACTATCAAACACTTCCAATCATCATTTATTCAATATACACTTAAAGGTATTCAAGTTTTAAGTATTCAAACTTATATTATGAAGCTGAATTTTTAAATTATAGAGACAAAAAAGTTAAAATAGTCATTCATAATGTTAATCTTTAAATTGATCAATAAATTTATATTTTTATACTGATAGTTATAGTAGTACTAAAAATATAATAATAATTTTGAGGAAGATCCAAAATTGCTGGAATTATATATAAGCTTGAATATGATAGATGGAGACATTATTTCAGGATTGATTAAAGAACCTTTTTTTATTTTTATATCAATTCAAATATTTATAATTAAATATTGATAAACAATTGTTTTTTCTCTCTCTAAAATATTTTCAGAAAGTCATTTGGCATCCTAAGCATTAAAGCAATAGGTTCAAGAATTGACTAAAGTGAGATTTATATTTTTATTAATTTTCATTATTGGGAATCAATTCAAGAACTTTTACCTATCAAGTCATTTCATTTCTATCATTACATTAAACCTACCACAACAAAAATTTATGGAAAATATAATTTTATCTCTATTTTATTAAGATACATTCAAAATAATCTTAATTTTATTATTTTATACAAACTCCTTACTCTTTAGATTTTCAGATATTAAAAAAAAGAATAGATATTAATTTCAAATGAAATGAATGAAAGAGAAAAAAATATGCTGAATTAAATTCAAATACAAGTAACCTGAACTTTCAAATTATTCAAATTTTTTGAGCAATTTTTTCCATTAAAAAAAAAGATTTCTTTGTAATATACAAATATAACATGAATAAAGCAGTTGTAAAGTCAAATTACTAAAGTGCAGGGCCCAAGTCAAAGCTTTAAATATTGCCATTATAAAAATCTTAGATTAATTTTTGATGAAAATAAATGTTACCATAGCTAGGCACAATAATAAGTCAATTAACACCAAGCTAAAAAATTTAATAATTCAAAGTTTTGATAAAACAAATATTGTAATTTAAATTTTAAAATAAGTATAAAACAGAATAACTTCATACTTACTTTGTTTGTATAAAACAGATTAACCTAATAGTTAAATATTATTAAGGTGAAGTTAAACAAATTTTACTTCATATACTTTCTAATAACTTGTACCTCCAATTCAATATAGCAAAAAAAAATTCTGAACAATATTTATTTTACAAATACTAGAATTATTATTACTTTAAAATATTTTAAATCTATATTTCAATTATTTGTTTGAAAATTTTCAAAATTACTATGAAAAAAATATGAATATAACAAATTAAAAGCATTTGAATTATAATTATTTAAACAATGAGTGCTTAACTCATCCTACTAACAAGGCTCATAGTTTATGGAAAATTAAACAACTTTTAGATATGAGGATTAATAATGAATAATTACTAAATATTATGCAACAAGAATGTTTTCTACTACATTGCAAGATACAATTTTAACTCATCAAAGACTAATGATACAGTTTTTTCTGTCACTTGTCACTGAAGTTAATCTTGATTGGAATACTATTGCTAAACTAATAATGTCTTAAAAAGTTATTTAATTTCTTAAATGTTCTTGAGCTATTATCACATTTGTATTAAACTCAAATCAATAAAACATAATAAGGCATTATTTAAAATCATAGTATTTGTTTGTTCATCATCTTCAGTATTTAGTTACTATAAATAAAGTTTCAAAACTTTTTCTTTATAACTCGAACACTGACAACCATTTCCATTCTGAAGGTAATTAATTAGCTTTTTTTTCCGTTTACATCTTTGCTTCAAACCCACTATCATTCTTTTCACCATATTTATCAAATTCCTCTGCCTTTAAATACCCTCTGAATTTATTTCCTCTCATAATTTCCTCAATAGATTTCTTTTAGTTATTATTTTTATGCTTCTGAAATACTAATCTTAATTTTTCAATTTATGTTTTCCATTCTCTCTAAATCCACATCCTTAAATCTTCCAATTTTTTTTCTCATTATTTCCTTCAGTCAAAGAACTTTTCAAATACTTAAAAAGCATTAACCTGCTCTAGAAACTTGCTATCCTATGTTTATTTTTAGTCTTCACTTCTCACTAATTACTTCCTTAGCTTTAATTTTATTTTCATTTCAAACATACTCTATGTTTAGTATAAATATTAATTTGTTTATTTTTTCTTGATTTTTTTGTTGTTTAAAAATTAAGTCTTCATTCAAACAAAATTCTAGCTGGAGCAGAAATATTTTTTAAATTGATAATAACTGCTAAACAAAACAGCAATATGTTTCTGATAGTGATCTGCCAAAAATATGCTTAATGCAATATAAGGTTTTGAATATTAACTATTACCTTTTCTTAATATTCAATTATAATGAGCTTATAATGATTATATTACTTTTAATAGCTGTTACTGCCGAGTAATTCCATATGATTACCCAAGATCTAATTTAAGATAATTGAAATAATGTTAGCAAATGCATTTGGAAATTCTATTCAATATTAGTGGAGAAATATTGTTAAATTTAGTGATAAGCATATAACATGACTATAAACCAAGTGACTTGAAGAATTATCATAGTTTTCTCATTAAGGTTAAAGTAATACTATTTAAGAGTATACTACTCAGGACATAAGGCTTAGAATTAGTAACGTTAGATAAACTTTTAAAAGTAGATTTATTTAATATTGATGTTTTAGTGACAAGTTTCTATTTGATTTCATAATTATAAAAGTTGTGAATTCTATAAACCAATAAATAAGATTCTAAATAACTATAATGGTCAAATATTCAATATAATGACCAATCTAAATTAAATAATACTAAAATAAACAACTAATGATAATTATACCTTAATATTTATCTAACCGGCTTTCATCTCCATTGTCAATACATACCAAGTGACTACAGAAAATAAATTCATGATTATATTATCATTTGGTCATAGTTGTGATTTACACCTAAATAGGTAATTTTTGCTGCAAAACTCAATTAGTAACTACTTTCAATTTCATTTAATGGATTCTGCTAAAACTGGAGAATGGTATATCATATTTACTCAATTTCTGTAATGATTATTACCTAATAGGGTTATCTAAGTTTATTTTTTATTTATTATTTAACAATTGTGGTGTTGTCTTAAATGTTATAATACAACCCCTTAGCACCCTCAATATGTAATGTTTGATTGTATAAATCTTATATGTATCTATGTCTAAATTTCCTTCTTGATATTGTATCTTGTTCGGTGAATAAAGGTTCTTGAAATGAAAATAAATACATGCACATGTTCTAAAAACATTATTACAATTGAATAATTTATTTAAATTGTTTTAAATCTTTTTTGTATTTCTTATTTTTCTTTTTATTTCAGTGTGATTTTATAAAAATGAAAATCTCTTAAAATGTATTTCCAATTACAGAACATCAGAAGGTTATTGTGCTACACAAACTTTATTCTTGTAAATTAAACATCAAAAATAGCAACCACTTTCAAATGAGTATGGTCATTTTAATCCCAAGAAAAAAAATATTACTATCATCATCATTATCATAATCCTCTAAAAATGAGTTTTGAATTAGTATACAAATAAGTACATGAACTACAAATACATTCACATGTTAAACATGCTATACCATTATTGCTGTTTATTTTATATTTTGCAATACTGTCTTTTAATTTCTTTTCTAATATATTTCAACACTGTGTCTAATTGTAGCTCTCCAATGTATTCTATTCTCCATTATATTTTCAGAACTGAAAATAATCAATATTGCACTTGCTTTAGAATGTAAATGGTGTCTATTTCTCCTATAAAAACCATGCTCAAGTTTATTATAAAACATCCTATTAGAAAGTTTTCTAATGTTTGTTTATTTCACAATTCTAATATAATTAAGATATGGTTTTATAATAATAGATTCTAAATTATCACATACAACAAATTTAAGTTCATATTGATTGATATTATGATCTTTGCAACATATATTTAAAATTTTACAGGACTTCCTTAAATGAAATTTATCTAATGACTTCATGTTATGCTACTATAATACCCAAGTCTCACTTTCATACACTAAACTAAGTAAAATAAAAGCTCCTCATACATCTAATTTCATTATAGTAGTTATTTTACTGTGATGAAATATTCTATCTTTTAATTTATTAAAAACAGCAGCTGAACAGTAGAATCTGTTCTATGATTCAACATCCAACTTTAACTTTCAACTGAAAAAGCTATGAAGATATTTAAATTGATTTACACTCTTACATTCTCAATTTGATAACTATCCAAGTTAAAAGTAGCTGAAGATTTTCTTCCAATACTGGTTGATAAAGAACTTGAGTTTTTGAATATTAAATTTATTAAATCAAAATCTTTATATGTAGCATTTAAAATGTTAAATCCATTCTGTAGGTATTTTTGTAATGGCAAAAATAGACAAATTATCAGTATTTGTAAAATAAATATTACTACATAATTTGTAATATTATTTTTTGTTTGTTTACTTATTTGTTTATAAAATAAAGGGAAACATTAATTTTCAAAATGGATTTGTTATAAGTATGATTTTACAATACATTTTTTTAAATATTGACACTATTAAAAAAATTCAAATATTGTAAATTAATACTGTTAAAATTTTAAAATAATTTGCATTAACAAGTGCATTATATTCAGAAGTAAAACAATCTTTACACATGTGCTGTTTTAATATCAATTGACATGCATTCATGTGAAAACAAAGGTTTTAAAGAATAAGTGACTGTGTATACATAAATACACACACATTTTATTTAAAATAGTAGAATATCAACATTAAGCTTATTTTAAAGCAAACGTTTCACAAACTTGTTTTGTAATCATTATATCTGATGTTATGATAAAAGTAGAGATAATTCTTTATAAATATGTAACATAATATATTTAAGCAATAGTGTGAGTAAATGTAATTTGAATTCTACAGGTCTATGAGCTAAAATTTGAAATCAAGTGGAATTAGGATTTTTTTCAGATGATAAAACAAGATAAGAAAATTGTAAATATTCATTCAGCATTTCACTACCTGTGAATACTAAATTCTCCTCATAGTTTCTCTGTAGTAGCAATTATTTTATAATGAACTATTTAAAAATAGCTTCACTATTATGCTATAATCACTTCAGTATAACAAAGATGAATTTGATAATGCATCATTTAATTTTACAAAAACAAATACTATATAAGAATTAAAACTTTTATAGTTCTTGTAATAAAAATAACTGTTCAATAAAGTTATTTATAATAGTATTCCACTAGAATAAAATAATTTGTAAATGTGTATAAAATTATGAGTATATATATATTGAAATAGTAAAGACCTGATTTGTGAGAGCTAAATCTAATAGTTCAATAGGGAATTTCAAAAAATAATATTAATAATAGTAACAATAATCCTTAGTAAAAGTACAATGAATTTAATACAGAGAAGAAATTAATAAAAAAAAAGTCATTTAAATTATTTAACCAATTTAATAGTATGGCACAGTTTAAATATCTAAAGCCACATAATTTCTGAAAAAATACTTCATTGTAAATAATAAAAAATTGCCGCTTAGAAAATAAACTCCTACGAATAACAATGTATCAAACTGCAATAATATTTTATAACAGTTGTGATAAAATAAATTGATTTTACAAATAATAAAAAATATTAGTGTTGAATTACCTCATTCATTTATTACACCAGCATACATGATTTGAATTAAAATAATGACCAATATTAATAAATTAGTTTTAAAATAAAAAAAAAATTGTATTAGTTTTAATAATCAAAAGTTTTAAGAAACAAAAATGTATCAATTTTTTATAACTAATACAATACATAGTATCTAGGAGACTAGACATAAAGCTAATTATAGAATAAAAAGAATTAACCAATCAATGAACATCAATTTTTGAATGATATACAGGATATGAAAATAATGAAAATTAAATACTTAGTCTCTTCTTATTAATGTTGTTATTTCTTTGGGAAATATAATTTATAAAAAAAAAATTGTTTTTTCTTTTGCCTGGAGCAATGTTTGAAACCTACCAGTGTTATCTAAAGTAAGAAATAAAGAGGCAAATACAAAATGTTTTTATAGTATTATTTGAATTTATGTTAAATGACCTGCCTTCATAAGGATGCCTTTTTATGAACTGTCTTATAAACTTTATTATATCAATGACTTTGAATTACTCAAACGGGTTAATCAAGAATAAAAATAAAAAAAATATTAAAAAAAAACAGTTAAAAATAAGCTGACAATAACTAATAATTATTAGCAATAGAAAAAAATATGCTGAGATGCAGCATAAAACTCGATGTGTGGCTATTGAATGCTGCAACTTATTGAGTTTTATACAGAACCCATATTTTATTTAATTGATTGAATGGAAATGAGACCTGGACACATCAATATAATAGAAAATTTTCATTTAAGAATGTTTTGTAAAAATTTAAAAATGCATTGGTGAAATCATAAAACCAATCAATATATATGTTCTTAATGTTGCTGGGTGTGATCAAAATACCAACTTCATCTTTTGAAGATGCAAAACAAATGAATAATGCAAGATTTTTTTAAAAGGGTGTTCTATGGTAAATTTGAGACTGGTTTTCATGGGAGAAACACCCTGTTTATATTTAGAAAGATTATCATAAACATATTCTAAATAAATCCAATGTTGATTATTTTCATTGAGAAGATGTAGCTGAGGACAGAATATATTGGAGAGTGACAATTAGATACAGTGTTGAAATGTTTTATAAAGAAAAGTTTGTTATAGAAGTTAAAAGTCAGCACTGAAAAATATCAAACATCCAGCATGTCCTATGTGTGAATGTATTAATGTTTCACAGAATAAATTGTATAGTTATGGCAAAATTCATTTCTAGTCAATGTATTACCTTAATAAAGTAATAAACAATGTGATTAATGTTATATATTTATTTAAAAAATTACAATTTTATGAAATATTAATAAATAATATAAATACCAAAACATTTTCTCAAAAAAGCATTAATTTTTATTTATATTTTCAGAAATCTGTCCTCATGAATAAAACAGTAAATATTTACAAGACTATCTAAAACTTGGCTTTACCATTTCAATCAGCAATAGCATAGAAAAATCCAAATGCATTTTATGCAAGTTGTTTTTAGTACTGAATCTATAAAATTCTCCAAACTCAAAAGTGTTACTTAGAAGTTAAAGCATTTAAAACATACTAAAAATGACATCAATATTAGAAAATGGAATTCAGGCATTAGAGACATGATCCTACAGAATGTTTTCAGTAACTAAGCACAAGAGCAATATGAGCATTGTATGAAGTCACATTGGAAATTGCCATCACAAAAAATGCTATGTGACTACAGAAACACTTGTTAAAATGCTACACATTGAAAGTATTGAAGTTAATTCTTGGAAAAGCCAATGAGATAAGAATTTTAAAAATATTTCTGCCTAATAAGAAGGATGTTTCAGATATGCCCATAGACATGAAAGGTTTAAATGAAATTGAAAATAATCTTTGAGTTTATTTAAAACCTGATCTTTCATGCTATGTTTCTTTTCATATTATGAATCAATGGACATAAGTTTATGATTTCAACTGCATGTCTTTGTGATATATGTATTCATTCTGATGACATTAAAATAGAGATCAATCTTTTTTGAAAATGAAAGTCTACAATAGAAAAACATCTGATATTTGTGCTAAAGCATTAGCTATGCTAAAATCAGTCAAGTTTTTAGACAAAAGTAAATGAACTCATTCCTCAAGCAAAAAAAATCACTAAATGATTCATCAACATGCTTTTTCCACTAAGCTTTTTCAAACTCTTTTGCAGGAATTAATCAGTTTTTTGAACTTAATTGTGAATTGCATCAAATCTGAAAGCCTAAACACATTGCTTCTGATGCTCCAGATTTGATGTAAAGATATGAATTCTTACCATGAAATTCTTCTTTTCTAGACTGTTACACATTTTTTGTCAGAGGAAAAATTAGCAGTCATATATTATGAGTTAAATAATGATATCAACTGTTCCTAGAATGATGACATTTGAAAAAAAGCCTATTTAGCAATTGTTTCACATAATTTAAACAAGAGGAATCTGAAATTTCTAGAAAATGAAGTATGAATTATTCAATTTTAAGACAATCTTCAGGTACTTATATCCAAACTACAAATACTGGCATCTGAACATAAATAAGTATTTTGGAAATATTGCAATATTTGAAAAAACTCTACAACATGATAGAGAACATTATTGGGCATCTTAAATCTCTTGAAAAAGAATTTCAGAGATATTTTTATAAATTTACAGAAGGAGAAGCTGAATGAGAATAAAACTCCCTGCATTCTTGAATTTAGCCATAATTCCAGATGTACAGAATGAATTATTGGAAGTGCATAATTATTCCTTAGCATATAATTTGTTTCATGAAAAATGCTGATTCAATGCCGGTGTGCTATATATAAATATATATAAAAAAAAAAAATATATAAAAAAATAATAAATATATATAAAAATAATAAATATATATAAAAATAGTAATAAAAAACACACACACACAATTACTTATCTATAAAGCTGCTTTAATATTTTAACCAGCGGACTGGTTTTCAACAGAAAGCACAGCAAAATGGCTATTACTATGATTACATTTCAAGTTTTATTTCCATTTGTGTCCAAATATTTCTACGAGAAATTTTTCAATGCTTTTTCATATTAAAATAAAAGCAAGAACTGATCGAATATTGATGATGACATTTAATAAATGCTCATCCATAAATTAGAGAATTGGTTGGATAAATGCATGTGAAGTTATCACGTTAAACAATACCTTAATATTATATTCAGAAAAGTCTATTTTTAATGTTTTCGTTAGCAATTTAAAATTGCTTTTTAAGCAAATATGTTAATGGAGGTCACAATACTATTGTAAAAGATGATCATGACTCAAAAAAAGATTGGAAAACACTATACTAATTAATGTATACTTACATACGGTATCAACAAGCCATCACATGGGTAAAAAGTGCCTTTGTGCAAGCTAAATTTCAGAACCCTGAGTGCTGAATGATGGCATACCATCCTGCATTTATCAAGCTACAGAGCCGGCATGATTTTTTTGTGAAAATCAAAAAATAAAATATTTTATCACCTGCTAAATAAAACTATGTTTCCTTTTTTTACCAAGACTCTGCAATTTGTAAGCCCTACACTGAATATCATATACAAAGTAATACAATTGCAGAAGCAATGATTATGTGGTAGCACAGACTTTTTTCAGTTACATTTTTTATTTAAATATTTCACAATGTTTTGGTCACACTAGTGTGAAATGAGTTCTTCATTAGCATTTTTATATATTGGATTAGAATTTACAAAAAAATAAAATAAAATTAGGATGATATTATTAATGGGTGTACAATAAAACATTGAAGAAAGTAATATATATATATATATATTGCACTGTAAATATTTTATTTTGTTTTCTTAAATAATGATTCAAAATTATATTTATAATATGGGTAATTTTAATATTTCTATATTTGCAAGTAAGATAATTTATTTTTTAAATATCAGTTTTTTTATCATGTAAAAGAGACCCCCCCTCTAATGCCGATGAAATACAATTAGTTAATTAAAGCAAAATGAAATTCTATATGACTTTGTTTAACAAAAACACAATAGAATATTAAAAAATTATAATTATTATACTTTTATATTTTTATTTACATATTAGCTCTCCTGATTTTGCTGGCCACAATGTAATAAATAACAATCAGTTTTAACTGAGTCAACTCTAACTAACATATTAATTAGTTTAAAATAACAATTGGTTTTTTACCTTGTTTCATTCAAAATCTCAATAATAGAATAATTCCCTCCTAAAAAACCTATTAATACCGAGCACCCTTTTCTGAATACCACTTCAAATTATCCCTTTTCCCTCCAACACATATTTCTCTTCCAAAACTTTTAATTTCTACCTATTTAACATTTTAATAGTAAAACTTATATTTTTTTTTTTTTTGTTTCTTTCTTTTCTTACATTTTGATATTTTTTTTTACATCCAACAACCCCTCTCCCTAACCCCTCCCTAAACCTCCCTACCCCACTACCCTAAACCCCCCCACACAGTTTTTTTTTCAATAAAGACACCAAACACTCCAAAACTAAAATTACTAACAAAAAAACAAAATAACAACAAACCAACACCCCCAAAACTTTTCCCAACCTTTTGTATGCCCATTATTTTAGTTTAAAAACGTAGTCATACTACATAATCAGATATCTAGGGATATAAGGATTTAGATTACATTTACTTAAAGAAAGAAATTTTCATATTTATTGTTTATTTAATAAATTTTTAGAAGCCATTATACCACACCTTGCACTTTCTTTTGTTTAATGATCGATTATAATAAGTTAAAAAAACAAACAATTGATTTATTCCATTAGAATAGATAAAGAATTTTATAGGCACTTTCCCAATTGAACAGTTACAAGTGAAGTTGTATAGCTGTTACAATAAACATGAGAGACATTAAAGAGTAATATTGTGTTAATGATATGCATGCAATAATATCTTTTTAAAAAAATCTTTTTCACTAATTTTGTTTTCATCAGGTTTGGGTAATTTTATGTATCAATTACAAATTTTAGTTAAATAACAAATCCCACTACAATACAGATCTATAAAATCAGATTAGTAAAACACATAAAAAAATATATTGGTATTAAAAAAACTATTTGTATTAAAAAGAAAAAAAAGTCAATATTGGTTTTAAAAAAAATGACTGTCTCAAATTTGATTCTAGCTCCATGTTTAGGTTTCTGACAATCTACTCTAATCCTATGACAATATGAACACAACAAGAAAATTTATAAAATAGGGCTGATAAAGTAAAATACTTATTATGCTTAATTATCATTAGTTAATAAGTTTATCTTAAAATAAATTATCAACAGTAATGTGATAATTTTCATATAAATTAAGATGTTTAAAATTCAGAAATCTAAATATTTACATATAACTTTTATTAATTACCACAGCAAAATGGTGCCAAATCTGTTCTGTTTAAAGCAATCATAGACAATATAATATTTAGTATATTTTGAAGAATTTCCAGAAGTCTATGTAAAAAAGTAAGTCTCATATTTAAATAAAAAATATTTGTAATCAAAACATGTTTCTAAGAATGGAGTGATTCAGAAATCTAAACATTTTCAGATACATATAAATTTTATTAATTATCATGGTGAAATGGCACCATTTATTTGTTACAGCTCATATAGTATATAATATTTAATACATTTTAAATAATTTAAATAAAAAAGTAATCCTCTTATATTTAAATAAAAAATATAACAAAAAAGTGTTTCTGACATTGGAGTGATTTGTAAATCTAAGCATTTTCAATTGCATATAAATTTTATTAATTATGGTTGTGATTCGGCACTCCAATTGATGAAGAAACTTTGTGCCCAGCATAATTACTTGTAGCGGTCCTGATTATCAATAATATATATTGATTTAATTTTAAACAAATTAAATTGAATCATTTTAAATCTTTTATATATTAAAAAAATAATTAAAAAAAAAACTAATGTAAAAAAATATTTGACTAAAAAATTTTTTTCTTTCCAAATAAATATCTTGTCTTACTATTTCCGTATGACTTCCTGAATTGTTTGTGATATAAATAAAATTTGCCTTATATCGAAACACAGTCATTGTATTATTTTCTTTAAGAGGTATTTCTTTTTAAAAAACAATTAAATAGTAATAGCGAAATTTATAACAATATAGAACATTTAGAAATGATTATTGATAAGGATTAGATTACTATGTATCACAAAATTTTTTAATTTTACTTAACCTAGTTTACCAGATAATTTTTGCTATACTTTTACTATTGTATTCTTATTCTTCCCATCAAAGTGTTCTATTTTTCTTTTTATGTAATTTTTAATTCTTACATGCAAATATTGATGTTTGATTGTTTTTTACATCCGAAGTTATATATAATTTTTGTAAATTGGTAAATAAAAATAATATATGAATAAATTTATACAACTATTAATAGAATAAATAATTGCATAATATAGATATTATTATGTTAACATTAATTTATCATAAAACACTTTGACTAATTTTTATTTATTACAATTTTTTTAATGTTAATTTAATGCAGAGTATTTGTATTTTTATATGCATCTACATATAGAGGCGTGATTTTTCTAAACAAACATTTTTTTTATCAGTTAACAGGGACTAATAAAATAGGATTGTTGCTGTGTTAAACACAATAATAAAATACATAGATTTTTAAATACAAAATCCCCCTACCCCATTATGTTTTTTACACAAATCAAACTTTCCCTTTTAAGCTAATCACCACTATACAATATTTCATAATAAAATTAATCATTAAAAAAATTCCTCATTCCTAATCATATCTCTCATTATATTCTAAATTAAAACACATTAACAATATAATCACTACAAAAAACAGATAATATTTACCTATAACATTTAATTAAATTACTTATCTCATTCCTATATTCATATTTTAAAAACTATTCAGAAAAAAAAAACAATTTGAAATAATTCTTTACCACTTGCAAATGCCAACTTCCCTTAATGGACTTGCTCTTCACTCAATCTAATTCTTTAAATCCAAAAAACTCTAACCATTTTGTCAACACTCTCTCTTTTATCTTTCCCTTGTAAAAACATTTTAAGAAAAATGGAAGCAGAGTATTTATACTTTCTGCTTAAAATAAATGTGTAGGTGTTGGCTACTTTATATTTCATGAAGTATAGAAGATATATTAATAATATAGATGCAATATGCTAACTTTGCCACAAGGAAGACAAAACTCAGTTTTATCTGTTCTATACTTATCAGGAACTTGATCTTATGTATTCTTTAATACCAGCAATGTATAACAACCTGAATACTTTCATCCAATCTGTCATGAATATTTTTACTTGAGATCTTTTCTCAAGCATTTATGTTGCCACATTATATTTTACGTTATATATAGCACAAGATGCACATATATACATGAAAATAATAATAAAAAATGTCCAAATACTTTTTATAATAAAAGAGAACAAATAAAATTGTGACATAATAAATTGTTCCATCAGATATTTTTGTGGCCACATAATTACTTATAAATCAAAGATCAAACCTTTAGCTCTGTGAAAGCAGAAAATATAGGAAGGATTCAAATAAGACACTATACATCATATAAATATTGATTCATGTAAATTATATAAATAATGTGTTTATTTTAGCTATGTAATTTTGCCTATGTACTTAAACTAAGCATAAAATATCTTTTGAAACATAAAAAATATAAAGTTTTAAAAAAACATTCTGCTTTAACATTACTTAATTTTTAATTTACAATTTAACAAAAATTATGAGAAAAAATACTACTAAATTATTTTTAATTATTTGTTGGACTATTTCCATCATCTAAATTAAGAACTGAATGTCTTTAGATGTTAAACTTTATTTAAACTTTCTGTTAATAGCACACAGGTTAGTAATTAACACAACATTTAGAGTAGTATTATTTTCACTCTTCTTCAGGAAGACTTGAAGAAGATAATAATATCAGTCACAATATTGTGTTAAATATTAACCAGTATGCTATTACTAACAGTTGAATGTATTTAGAGAGTTTAAAATTTTTCTAATGCCATTTCTTAATTTAGATGATAGAAATAGTCCAACCAACAAATAATACTAAAATGCCATCATCACTTTCAGATAACATTACTGCATTTGATGTTGTTGTTGCTTTTTAAATATTGTTCTAATATGAGTAATACTTTTTAACAAGCACTATTAAATAATGGTTTTTTTAAAAAAAAGAAGTAATAAATCAAATTTTAGAAAATTTTATTTTTAATTTTGTTTGTTAAGTATTTAACTTTATACATATAACAGTAATAAAATATATCTTTATAGGATATAATTATAGGATTTATATATATACAGATCTTAATGAATCTGAACAAAAAACACAAAACAAAACAAATTTGTACTAATTTGATATTTAATTTCTGAGTCCAAAAGCACAGGGAATAAAAAATAACAAATCTCGAATATTTGCATCAGCACATTACTGAGATATTATTCCTAACATTATTAATCATGTATCTGCTGCTAATGAAATATATAAATTTGTGAATGTAGAACAATTGATGTCTATATTGAAATACACTCTGTAAATAAAAGCTTTTGAATTTTTTTTTTTTGCTGGATTTAGATCGACAACATGTATGATGAGAATATTATCAAATAATACTGTAAAATAAAATTTAAAAATATAAATATTTTTTATGTGCAGAAAATTTTTTTAATGATCTTTTGCACTGCAGTCCAAATAAATCTTCCGTGAAAATGTATGCTTTTTTTTAATTATTTAGTATGAGTTCTGTAGAAAATTTATTATGTAATTCTTCAATTATTAAGCACCAAATTAGTGGAAGGATGGTTAGTAAATATGTGAAAAGAGGGAATGTTTACAATTCAACCCAATGATAATCCTATTTAAAAGAACAAAAAATAACTAAAATATAAATAAACTATATAAACTAGACATAGTCTTCAAATATTAAAACCTGTAAACATTTATAGATGCAAATTAAATATCTGCTTAGCATAATAACATCCTTTGCTATGCACATAGCTTTAACATAGTCTTCTGCAATTAGATAACCCTCTAGTAAAAAAATATCTGATTGGCATTAAACAACAAATGCAATAATCAGTTGAAGATATACTTTATTCAAGAGTTGCAAATAGTCAACATAAGTAATAAATCACTAGTTCTTGCTTTTCAGGATTAAAAAGTCTCAAGAAGAACAAAAATTGAAATTCCTTGCATCAAGAAATACTAAAAATGGCAAATAAATTTCATTTTCTCTACCATTCAAAGCTTTTAAATAGTTAAACCTAGTCCTGTCATTATGGTCCTTTGATGAAAATTTGTAGTTTTCTTTAATGTTTATTTCACTTTTATTATATACATTTTCATTTACAGAACATCTTCTCAAGTGTTTTCACAATTTTCACAATCCTTGATAATTTTATACTAATGTTATTTACTGTTATTATATAGCCTTAATATTCTCATCTACTTAGTACCCACAATAGAATTATAAAACTTTCTTTAAGAGAAATGAAACAGGCTTTTAACCTTTAATTTTTTATATGGTCTGGCATTATTCTACTATTTTATCATGCCTTGTAGACTTAATATTTTTATATTTCTGTATCTTCATTATCTAATGTTAATAAGAAAGCAGTCTTTATTTCCCAATAATAATAATAATAATAATAATAATAATAATAATAATAATAATAATAATAATAATAATAATAATAATAATAATAATAATAATAATAATAATAATAATAATAATAGAAGAGGAGTGTGCATGCACCAGCTGGTTTGGTGATCGTAGATATCGCTAGGATATATTATATATTTCTAGTAATAATAAAACTAAAATTTTTTTTTTTAAAATAAACCATATTGACTCTAAGCAACCCAATATTCAGTATATATAGTTTTTTAAACTTAAGAAAACTCCTCCAACGAGGAATGTGTGTGCAAGCAGGTTTTTTTTACTCCAATATGGTGATCTTTTTGAATGCAGCAAGCATTTCTTATGCTGACGCAATCAAAGCATCCACTAAAAAAGGAGATTTTCCTCAGAACGTGGAAAAAAATCAAACTCCAGTTTCAAGATTTCATCATTCAACAATGAATGATCTAATGAAACTAGATGTGATTTCAGAATCTGATCCATTACCAGTTAACGTAATAGAAGAAGAGATCTAGACTAATGAAAGTCTATTAAAAATTTCTGAACGCTTTAATATGACCATCCCACATGACCTGTTTATGCCGTTTAAACGTTTCTTTACTGACCGGTCTGTTATCCTTGCAATTACAGATATAAATTGTTCACTGTATAGATTTCCTAAGGATTTGCTATACGAAGAATTAAGCACAAATAATTTATGGGATTCTATATTGCACATGGCAGATCATCCAAATTCTCGATATCTTGCTATTGAATTCTATAGCGAAGAACAAAAAAACAAATTTGATAAAACAATTAAAACATTAGGGAAATATGCTTTAGTAAAAGTTAACCAATATAAAGAAAATTTTATTACTGGCACAATCAAAAATACGTACTTTAACTATACAATAAATGACCTCAATAAATTAATGCAACTGTTCGGAGTTGTTGTTTCCTTTCAACTTATATATTTAAAAGGAACTCCAATACCGATCTATGGAAACAGTTATCATTTTAAAGTTAAATTAAATCAAAACGTAAATCCAAATGATATTCCCACTCTTATAACCGATCACGAAGCGACGCTATTCTTAATAATTCATGGACTTAAACCGCAATGTTTTCACTGCAAACAACAAGGGCATATTATAAATGCATGCCCAAAACTTAAATGTAAACACTGTAATATGAGAGCAACCTCAAGTCATCAATGTGGAAATGTGCCAGTAAATAACACAGATTTCACTCCTCAACCGATTAGTGAATCAACTACAATTTGCTATCAAAATAATCCAATTAATGACGGTGTAACAGACGATCTATACATCACCAGAGAGCAATCAGTAAATGATGAAAGTGAATCAATTTTACCCGAAAATCAATCATGGAATGACGAGGGTAAACCAGTGTTACAAGAAAATAGCCCATCTCAACAAGAAATATTAAAAAGTGATTGCCAAAATCACAAACAATCAAAAACACCCCTTAACAAAACTTCACAAGATATTATAGACTATCTAGTGCCTTGCTTGCCACCTATAGACCCGAAAATAAATGACACTCCCAACCGAAAACCAGGCAGACTGCGAAGCAAACATAGAAAAAATGCAGCAGTGCCTATTGATCTTAGTGAAGATGATATGCCCCAGACATTAGATCATAAAAAAATATAAGAAAAGCAAATATGAGTTCAATGGATACCGAGTTTGAATACACTTCAGATGAAGACCTTAGCACCAATAAAAAAGCAAATGTGCAAACATTATCACAGAAGGGAGGAAGTAGAACTTCCAGACATAAAAATTCTTTGTCATAATTTGTGCAAGTTATCTAAACTATATAAAATTATAATCTAATTACTACATCAGGTATGTTCTGTTTTTATTGAGTGAAACTATAATGAATATAAAAATAGCGTCATTAAACATCCATGGATTAAACTCACTGGAAAAAAACTATCAATTAAAAAAATGGCTTGAAATTATACAACCTCATTTGCTAGGGTTACTTAAAACAAAAATTTATAATAAATCTCAGATTAATCCATCTAACTATCTTAATAATCAAGGATACTCAGCATTCTCCCAAGCATCATTTTCACCCTCAGCAGGAACAGGAGAAGTAGTAATGAAAACCTGCCCCTTCTATTCATTCAAAATAATATATATAGATGCACACATATTAATTATAACACTATATGATAAAACAGTTACATTGAATGTAGCATTTGTTTATTTACCTCCAAATCACACAGTAATTAATAAAGTCATTCAAATTATAAATTCGAAAATAGCATCCTCATCACATCCATTAATTTTACTTGGTGATTTCAACATGTCATACAATGAGTTTGTCACAAAATGGTTGCACTTACTAGCCATACCACTCATGAGTGGAGAAGGCTATCTCCCACAGAATTCAGTAACATTTAATAATGGCAGGTTTTCATCATTAATTGACCTGGTCTTCTACTCACCAGTGTTACATCACATGATCAGCCTAACAATAAAAAACTCATCATTATCAGACCATTCTGCAATTATTGTTTCACTAAAGAATGATTTTATATATAGATCAATAACATCTATTGGAAACACAATTAGAGTGCTTCTTCCATGTCAAACCCCAGAATATTTATTCTCAGAAATATATATATATCTCTTCAAACTTCGAGACATTGAAATGGATCCAGTGCAAACATGGATTGCCTTTGTTAACATTATTTCATATACAATTGATGTCATAACAAGGGCTACCCCCTTCAAGGCTTCTAGCTCTTGTAGATGAAACACACAAAAGAATCACAAACAGTACTACAAATAAACAAGGCTGTTCAAATGTGATTGCCCTGAAGAAACTTTATAAATCAGTCTCTGAAGAACTTAAAGAATACCTGGCAATTAAAAAAAGAAAACTTTTTTTGACACAGACACACACATGGTCCAGACACTATATTCGCTGGGCACTGGGACAAAAGCCATCAACTTGCATACCGACAGCAATTAAAATACAAGAAGATATAATTTCTGGTTACAACATGTTGCTACCTCTCTACACACATTTCAAATCCAAACTTCAAGAGAAGAAAAAATTCAGCCCTGCACCATTTTTTCTCGGTGAGCCAGAAGATATAGTATTTACTCCCAAAGACTTCATTCAAAAATTAGCATCAACCCCAAACTCTAGTCACCCAGGAATGCATGGTATACCTTGCTTTGTATTCAAGCATTTAGAAAATTTTACTGCTCAGTATCTGTGTAATCTAGCAAACTTTCTAACAAAAAGATCCATCATATACATGGATTATACCCTATTTTACTAGTACCATTTATCAAAACACATGGAAAAATAACCACACTAAACAATCTAAGGCCCATATCAATGAGCCCTCTGGGTATCAAACTGCTGAAGTCAATCATTAAAGACAAAATAGAACCGTATATTATACCTATACTATCTAAAATGCAGTTTGCTAAGAAAGGCTCATCTACCATGCAAGCAGCCTTTCTATTCAAAACAGTTATTGATTCTGTCAGAAATAATAAAAAAATATAGTCCAGTTGTAATCCAACTGGATATAAAATCAGCATTTGATATGATTCCAATTGAACTCCTTGTTGAAGCATTAGCAGACACAACAATACCAAGATCCTTAATATATTTAATCACCAATCTTCTATTAAGTCGAGAAATACATATTACACTTAATGGTAAGAATTCCCTCTCTTTTGTATCTTACTGTTCAATTCCACAAGGTTCACCACTAAGTGCTCTTTTTTACTTTCTATATCAATCCTTTACTGAATATGATAGAAAAAGAATTATCAGGCATATACATACCTGGTCTAAAAGCAAACATCTCCTGTATTGCCTACATGGATGATGTCTTGATTTTTTTAACTTCTAAAAAACAGATCCCAACTCTATTGAAAATTCTTAATTCATACACTAATAAATACAAGCTGGAGTTTAACATGGATAAATCTTCTGCATGGTCAATATATACAGGACAATTTCACACACAACATTTTAAAGGAAAACCCAGCTCTTTTGTGGCATTCCCCTTCTATTTGAGCAATCTAGAAATGCATCGACAAATACAAGACAAAATTAAAAATAAAATAGAAAATATAATTGATTCACTTTCAAAATCTTACCTTTCGCTGTATTCAAAAGGATCCCTGTTTAATCTATTAATTATGACTCGAATCACATACTATTCTCCAATAATACTATACACTAAATCTTTTACTAGTAAAATAAACTCAGTATGTAAAAAGTTGCTGTGGGGAAAAAAGATTGTTTCGGTTTCACTAAAACGTATTCAAACTCCTCTAATACAAAATGGTTTAGGACTACATTCAATACATATTTTTAACATTCAAAAGACATTAAATCTCATTTCTGCATGTGCTTATTTATTTCCATACATGAAAGTATTCTTCAAGATTACCCCAACAGATAAACCACCACCAACCATGATATTGGAAAACCTTGCTTACACTAATTCTTAACATTCCAAACATTATTTTTTCACCACCACAAGATAAATTTAAATATTGGGATGTATACCAGATAATTTGCTCTCCCCTAAATGATAAAAGACCAATTTTAAACATTAATAATAAACAACTAACCTGAAAATTTAAATTCTGGTCATTAGAACCCAAATATTATGAATTTCTACTCAAATTAAATCTTGAAGCATTGCCAACATTACACTTTTGTAGATATAGAAGGCATTACATAAATACAGAAGACATATGCTGGTTGTGTCATAGAGAAACTGAGACACAAGAACATTTTCTTTTTACCTGCCCTGTATTTGATAATATTCGTTCATCCATACCATCATTGTACAAACAAAGAAATTGTGACATTCAAACCCTTTTACAATCATTTATTAAGGATAGCTATCCACATATTCAAGCAAGTACTTTTATATTGTTTTCACTATGGTGTACACGATGCTCCTTCATGTACAACAATAATCCAAGAAGACATCCAAACACATTCTGGAACAAAATAGAACAGCTCCGCTTAAGGGATGAAAAAATTGTATCCCAAAAGATGTACACAGCCACTTGGTCAATATTACAACAGCGCTCAAAATTATAGAGAAAAAAAAGACTAATAAAAACAGAACTAAGAACTTTACAAGTGCACAAAACTAATTGGATGTATATATTTTAAAGAAAATAATGTAAACTCAAATTTGTAAACCACATGCATATCCTTTGTCTTTGTTACCCCCCCCCCCAATTACAATTTTCAACTTATTTATACTAACTTCAATTCATCTGCATGTGGTAAAATAGTTATAAATGTAACCTTTTCTTGTTATATTCAATAAAGTCCTTTTGAAAGATGATGATGATGATAATAATAATAATAATAATAATAATAATAATAATAATAATAATAATAATAATAATAATAATAATAATAATAATAATAATAATAAAACAGAACTAAGAGCTTTACAAGTGCACAAATCTAATTGGATCTATATATTTTAAAGAAAATAATGTAAACTCAAATTTGTAAACCACATGCATATCCTTTGTCTTTGTTACC